>CAUHTR010000740.1:0-107496 GCA_959609185.1 Schmidtea polychroa
TTCGAGGCCATTCCTGTCCGTGACATCACCACTCACACTGTCGCACAAGCTTTAGTATCCACCTGGTTTTAACGTTATGGTATCTCAACCTCTATCATCACTGACTAAGGAGCACAATTCGTATCAGTTCTTTTTGAACATTTTACATCTAGTCTCGCATCAAACATTTAAGAACCAGCTCAAACAAACGGTCTCGTCGAACACGCTTATCAGACTTTAATAGAATCCCTCAGAATACTCTCAACTTCAACTTCATGGGTCAAAGCGTTACGAAAATATAGGTTTTATATTTTAGTTGTAATGTTTGTACATTACATAATGATAAATCCATAAAAAGGATCTAATATTTGTTTCTACATTATGCATGTAGAAAATGGCTAAAATCAGCGATAGGTTGTTACCCATAGCTAGACCATGGATTTGTTTGAACGGTTTTCCTTTAATTAATACAGTATCTGAGTTTATGGCTAGTTTGACCATTTCTATGAAATCTTTTTCAGATAAGTCTGCAAATATTAGATCATTTTTTTGAGATAAAATCCTGACGTGGAAAAGATACATTGATGACATTTTCATAGTCTCCACGGTACTTCTCAATATAATCTTGCACGTGCAAACGCCACTAACACTAATATACAATTCACTCTTGAACTACCTGACCCAGAAGGCAAGATTTATTCACCAAAAGTCTACACAGTGGGCACATTCTTCCTTGGGAAAGTCACGTTCCACTCCAACGAAAAATCGCTCTATTAGTAGGAGAGAGAAAAAGAGCAATGCGGAACTGTTCGGACAAAACGAAAACACAAGAAACCCTAGAAAACTTTAAAACACGGTTTTTACAAAATGGATACCCAAAGGAGTTCGTAGAAAAATACTTCTTGAGTGAATATAACTCTAATAGGCATAATACAAAAAAGGAACGTGTCAATAAGCGAGTAATATACCTACGCTTCCCTTTTTTAAACAATAGGACATGTAACACAATCAGATCTTACATTCGTAATATGGTGCTGCAAGTTCATATTCGCCCAATTTTTATAACTGCTGCACCTTTGAAATCAGAGCTTCGTAAATCTCAAAAATCTCTAACATCAGACCTATTTCATCGAGATTGTATATGTCGATCCTCCACCAAATGTTTCTGCTTCTCAAAGAACATCGTTTACCAAATTACTTGCACAAGATGTAACACATCGTACATAGGCGAAACACTTAGAACGTTCCAAACAAGACTCAACGAACGCGTCAAGAGCAAAATCAGCAATTATCACGAACACTGGAAAAAAGTGCACAAATCAGCACCACTCTTACACGAAACAAAATGCAAAACGTTACAAGATGCGTTCAAAAACTCATTGCAAAGATTAGCCGCTGAGACTCTTTATATCAAAAAACTTAAACCGTCCATCAACATTCAAATAAATTAATTCAAATAGATTTAAAATTTAAAATTAAAAAAATATTTAAAATATAAAAAACGTTTTTTATTAAAAAATTAAAAATTAAATAAAATTACAGAATTTAAAAAATAGGAAATATATTTTTTGGGTAATTAAAAAAAATATAAATAGAATATAATTAAACCAATAAATTTATTATAAAATACGAAATAAATTTATTATCCCCCAACAATAATTATTTAATGTAATAATGATCAAATTCACTTGAAAAAGGCAGTGCCGAAAATTCGTGAGTATCAACAAACATCTATATATTACTGATTTAAAACTGATTCAAACTCTCTTTTCAATTTAAATAAAATAATCAGTGGTGAAATTGGAAGAAATAAAAGTTGGAAATGAGCTCCAAAGTTTCTAAATTAATTGTTGGTCGCACTATAATATAACATCATTCCTATATTATGAAACATTCATTACAATTACCAATGTCATCAATCTTTTACTAAAAATAATTATCATTAAATTCCAAAAGAGACTAGATAACTCATAATAACATCTAATAAACCAGTAAATTCATTTAAATGTCAATATTTGTTATATCCGAGTGAATCCTCTAATAAAATCATCTAGAAAGCATCAATTTCCCTGAAATAACTCTATCTTTAAAGATTAGTATTTTATGGATAAATATCCTTAAAATGTTATATATTTCCCTCAGACAAATAAGATTCCTTAAAATCCCTTGAAATGACTATATTTCTACCCTTAACTCCTATTATCACAAATATTTCACTAAAATCTTCTAAAATTAACTGGGTCATTAACTCTAAATAAATTATAAAATTTATTGATAAAACCAGTTATAATTAAATTTTTGTTCTAAATGTAAATCACTGTACTCAAAATTTAAATTCCCATCGAAAGATTAAATTTATCAATATTTCTTCAAATGGTTTTATTTTACCGATATTCAACCGATTTAATTACTAATTAAAATTCCCCGATAAATTTCTTCCAATAAAGATCAATTTTTTAGTCGATGTTTTAAGTCAATATTTCTCAACTTTTGTTTGCCTATAACATTTACATAAAGATAACAATAATTTAAAGTTGATGTCAATCCCAATTATATCTAAAGATTTCATTGTCAAAACCAAGTAAATTGATCATTAACACTACTTAATAAAACCCTGGATAATTAATAGAAAATTTAATAAAACATTGTTCTTAACCATAAATCTAAATTAATTTACTGTGCATTAATCACAACCTAATAAAACGATATAATTTCACATTATTATTGATTCATAACTGACTAATGTATTGCAATTTCCCTTAAAACATTGATATTTTACCAACATCACCCTTAAAAAATCATTTATTCCCATCTAAACCGATTCCACCAAATATTTCTACCCCTTTAAACATCAATATATCCCCTTTAATTCAGTCAATTCTCTTAAAATCCTTAGAGAACTTCAAAAATATGAATTTCCATTAAATGTAACAGACACCAAACATTCTTCCATTGAAATAATTTAGTATCTATATAATAAGAGCCCACTAAAAGATTAAAATTTTCTAAAAATATTTACCATTAAATACCTAACTAGAGATGATATATATTGATTGATCATAATTCTTCAACGATTCAACCAATCATTTTCAAGCAATAATAGCAAACTAAATCACAAATTTCAGTATATTCTACAATAATTTTCAAGTAAATTTAAAAATATCTGTCCTTGATAAAGTTAACTGGTTTCTTAGCTTATGATTTTTAAAAGTTCATCAATGTGTGAATGGAAATATTCTTAGAAAATTATTGAAAAAATTATTTAGTCAAATTCAATATCATTAGTCATCATCAAAAATTTATCTTATCACTTGATTATTGTAAAAACTCTAATTATTAACCTCATTGGAAATAATTTTTATTTAAAATTAAAAAACAAGTCAATAAAAATACATCCAATTTTCAAGAAATTAATTAAATTTACCTTAGAATTAACATTAAATTTTTAAATATTCAATCAATCAACATGAAATTCACGAAAGTGATAAAAATTCATAAAAACGATAAAAATTCACAAAACTGATAGAAATTCACAAAAATTACAGAAATTCATGAAAATGATAGAAATTCACAAAAATAATAGAACATCATAAAACTTCACTTGAATATTTTTTAAAACTATCAACTCTAAAAATTGCTCTAAGGTACTGCTCACATTCAACATGTCGCAAGGGTACTGATCATAAAGTTACTGGTATTTGGTTTTAATGCTTTAATTTGAATGATTATTTAGGCAAATTTGTTGTTTAAGGCATTCATTGATAATTTTAAATTACCTTAAATTACCACGCTTTCTTATTGAAGACCGCCTTTTTCTATTGAAAACTACCTTTTTGTACTGAAAATCCCAGGATCAAGATGATCCATCTTAATTTACTTGGCAAAATCTTTGCTTTTTTAGTGTAAACCCCTTTTTGTATTGAAAATATCCTGAGACCTTAAATTACTATGGCTTTTTTATCGATAATTGGAATTTGTATTGAAAATCCCAAAACCAATGAGATACCCTAACTATAGTCAAAGAAATCCTTGGCTTTTTTAGCGAGGACCCTTTTTGTATTGAAATTCTCAGGTTCCACCGAGAGCTCCTCACTATAGTCTGAAAACTCTTGACCTTTTTTTCTATAGGGCCTATCTAAATGTTTTGAAAAAACATGTGTAGTGCACTGCAACAATGGACTTTTTTCTATAGAGCCTATCTAAATGTATTGAAAAAACATTTGTAGCGCACTGAAACAATCATGTAATCAAAAAAGCAAAAAATGTAAGTTGCAGCAATTTTTACTCCCCCTCCCCGGGGGGCGTTAATTGTTGCGGGGAGCTACTAACTACCTACTACAGTAATATTATTGGTCCAGTAATTGTAGGTGATTCTAGTAATCCTTAATTGAAATCAATATTGGTTGAGAAATATGAACAGAATGAAATTGTACAAATCACCGTAGAAAAAATTCTATTCTGCTTTGTCATTAATACTGCATGTCAACCTATATGTCAATTAGTCGATGCAAAATTACTTGTAAGAAGAGTTTGAATTGATCCGTCAGTATTAGCTTGTCATCAGATGGGTCTTAATTCTAAGGATGCAACCTATCGACTAAAAACAAAATATATTGTTTCATTTGCTATTGCCAAAGGTGATTCTTCATTCTATAAGGAACAAATATTTGGCGATAGAAGAATTAGTGAATTTATTCATTAAATCCACTATTTATTTCTGATAACATTTCTAAGTGAAACTCAATATAATAAATATTACACTGTTTCAAGGTCAATTTTCAAAATCTTTGCTGTTACTTTTCTACCATTGTCGAAAAATACTGATTATAAAAAAACCTATAATCAAGATTTCGAAAATGATAATTACTGCACTACATATATGCTAAGTATTGTGAGAAATATCGATTATTTGGATAAAAACCTTAATTGTGCTGTAACTCTTGAAGAATTCAAAATCAAATACCCATTCTTTACATTTGTCTTGGTATCTGATTTTGATTTGAATCAGGTTCAATTACCTCAAAATGGAAATTTACGATTAGATATAAAATTTGCAAAAGCAATTACTGAACCTGTACATGTTATAATATACAGTATTTGAAAATGAGGTGCAAATTACTGTAAATAGAACAGTATTGGTTTGTACAAAGTATATTTTATTTGCTATTATTTCAAATATTTTAAAGTTTTAGAAACAAATCATGTTCCGGTCACCATTTCTATTATGCTGTTGATGATGCCCCTGAATTATGGAAGTTGGGAATCGGATTCGGATTTCGAATCTCAGTGTAATTTTTTTAATTATTTTAAAATGTTTAAATTAATTAAGTTTTAAATTTTATAATAATAATAATAACAATATATTAATAATTATAATAAAACAATAAAGTGATAATTTAAGCCTTTTGCTGCAAATAGTTTATTTAATGAAAATAATTTCGACTATAAGATAGTCCTTGTCAATCTCCTTTTATGTTTTAAATAATAAATGTTGAGATTTAGTCCATCCGGAGAAGATGCGAGAATGCGAATTGAAAGTGATGTGAGCGCGTTCGACGAGCCTGTTGGTCTGCAGATGGTAAGCGGAAGTGCATATGTGCTTATTGTTGAGGCGTTTGTCATATAATTGAATAGTTCTGATTCGAATTGGCACCCTTGATCTGTAATAATGGTGGTAAGGATACCGTAATGGGAGAACCAGGTAGACGCTAGGTATTCTGCGCCTGTTGGGGCTGTGATATTGGGTATAGGGACTACTTCAAACCAACGAGTCTTACGATCTATCATGGTAAGGATGAAGGAAAGACCGTTGTCTGTTGGGAGTAGTCCTAGTAGGTCGATGTGTAGATGTCGAAGCGGGGACCGGTGGGGAAAGGTTGAGCGGTGGTTTTACGTGTTTATTAACTTTATGTTGCTGGCAGCCTCGACACTCATTTACCCATTGTTTGAAATCCTTGAATAAGGCGTACCAAGTAACTTTCTGGCGAGTAGAGAGTATGTCGATTTAATGCCAGGATGGTGTAAGTTATGGATAGCGAGAAACGCTTCTTTGCGGAGTGATTCTTGTAGTATGGGGCGTAGTGTGTTGTTGGGTAATACAGTGTTGAGATATTAGTCAGGTCCGTTTTCAGGTCGATAAAAGCCTAGTCTGTTTTGTCGGACCATTTGATAATGGCATTTTTTGGGCCGTGATTGAGGGCTGACAGTGGCGCGGTGATATGTGATTAGTTTGGGATAAATCTGTGAGCAGAAGTTCACTGTACCATTGATCTATATACATTATAAATGTATCATTTATGATTTTTAAATTATTTATTAAGTACTTTATACCCGAAATCATCAATGTCATAATGATATTATCGCCATAAATTCAATAGCATCAACTTTTTGATATGCCATGAATGAAAAACACCCAAAAACGTAAAAGATAGTGACTTTTATAAAAAATATCAAAATCGTTTGAATCAATATAAATTTGGTGAAAAAAAAATTAATATTTAAAAAGCTTAATAACAATTCTAATACAAATATCACAAAAAATATAACATAAAAAAATAATAAAAGACTTCCTGATATTAATATAAATAATATATCAAATAAAATTATTAAATTAGAAGTAATTGAAATCAATGCATATGAATGCGTGGACATTGACAATAAATGCATCACTTCAGTATCCCGAAATAATGATATAAATCAGATTGGTGGATCTTTAGAGAACGACCCATTTATAGAAGTTGATTTAAAATGTGCGATGAAATCTATAAGGTTTAATATTGCTCATTAGCAATTAATTAAAATTACTTAAACAGAAAGAATCACCAAAGAAATTACTCACTGAAATACTAAAGATGAGGAGTGTTAAAATCCAATTCGCAATTCTTATAAAATTTGAAAAGGATGGTCAGATCAGGGATAATTAGAATAAGGCTGAGGTATTTTCAGATAACTTGTTGCTTAAAGGGATTAACAGGCTAAATAAAAAAATAGAAACATTCACACATCAAGGTAATTAGGATGAGTAACGAATATAATGGAAATAGATTTTATTTTAACTAAATTGGCTTCAATTTGTCGATTATCTGGCCATAGTTATATTCCAACACTCTCTTTACTAAAGGCTAAAAAGGTCATTATAAATGTAAAAAATGATGATCACATGTGCTTTTTGTATAGCATACTGGTCATACTAAAACGAGAGGAAATAACTAGAAATTTTCAGAGAGTTACCAATTATATACCATTTTTGAGAAAGTTAAATTATACTAAGATTATTGAAAATGTTTCTGATCATTATATATGATTAAAGATGAGAGCACATGAGTTGGATATGAGGAGTGGGTTGTCTTGCGCCCAAAATGTTATAGTTTCTTAGGAAACAAATAAGCTATGAAGACTATGGGGGTAAAATTACTTGGGACAGAGATTAACCATCAATCATATCTAGATTGCTATAATAAGAATTAAATTATTTCAGTACCACAGTCTAAAATAGGAACCTGGAATTATCAGCTTTTTGCGTTTAAAAATTCAAAATTTGCCTTAATAAATAACGACGAAAAGCGCGCTGAGTGGGGAAAATCAAGTTTTGAATTCGGTCACTAATTATGAGTTGATGTGATTGAAGTTGGTGATGATACTGAACTACCACCTGGCCCAGATCCTAATAATCTTGTTCTTAATGAAATGTATGGAATACATCATGATCCAGATCCAGACAATTTCAATGCTAGATTTAACGATATTTTTCCATATGTGACTTTTTAATTATATAATGTGAAAATAAACAAAATAAAGATTATTGAACAGAATTACTTGGTGTTTTTATTTTAGTTGTTTTATTGTAACGTTTGCATACACATTTTTATTGCATTAATAATGAAAGAATATTATTAGTTAAATAACTTTATCTTAAAAAATTATTTAAGGCGGCGGCGGTGAGCGGTGGTGGTGGTTGAATTTAATATTTGTATTTTCAAAAAATAAATTTGACTCGAGTTAATGTTCTTCAAAAGTTTTAGATGTATGTACTAATTTGTAATTTGAGTTTGCCAGTCGAAAGACTGAATGTTCAAATAAAGTACTTTTTGGTTAGGAAAATTCATAATTTTTTGAGTTATGAAATTATTGGAATTTATTTTTGTGATTTTTAATTTTGGTAAATTTTGGAATTTGGAAAGTTATATTTTCCTGTAATTTTTTTAATAAATTTAATAAAAGAAGAATACTGTCTTGATTAAGTCCTACATTAAATACCCCTAAATTTTACATGTAAAAATTTATTTCTATAATAAAATGCCTTGATCTACATAATTAAAAAAGATTTTCTAAGTATTTTGAATTGGCCGAAATTTTATTTGTTATGTTTTTCTTATTCAATGTTTTTTCGTGTGTAATAGAATGCGAATTTAAATCTATAACATAAGCTTATCTATGTTTGATATTATATGATAGTTGTTATATTATGGCATTTATTGATGATGTTATTCATTGTCTTGTCATGTGTTAAATATATGATTTTAATTCGATAATATAAGTATGTCTATGTTTCATAATATATGAATGATGTTATATTATAGCGTGACCTACAATTATAATTTTGTTACCTACATAAAATCCTGAGTCGACCTACAAATTTTCTGGGGGAGCGTACTGTGTCAGAAGTGAGCTGTTCTAACGGTGACCAATCCATTTACTTAAATAGTAAGGAAGAAATTACCGAAACGGGTTTCATAAAAGTTATTATGATCATTCAATTTTTTTAACGCATGAATGAAAAATGTTATAATTTGGCAATTGACACAATAAAATTTTAACAAAAAAATATATTTATGAAGCAATATTTTTAATATATGTAAAAGTATTTAATTTGTGTTAATTAAACTTATTTATTGAATTAATTTTCAATAACAATGAAAGTTTTCTGAATTTATTTTAGTAAACGCATTAATATGAAGAATTCTTTATTTTACTCATTTCGTAACCATGGATACCAACAAACAACACATCTAACATTGGTGTTAACTAGGGAACTATTTATCAACTGTAGCTATTTAATAGAGAAGCCATTTTCAATTTTGCTATTACAAACCGATTTTGGTTGCATTTTAGTCTCCCAGTTACAGAGGCAGCAGTTTTAAATGTGCATTTGATATTAAATTCACATGGATATAAGTCTGTATGTATCCAATCATGGAAGTGATTATCAGAAATATAATATTTGAAATAAAAACAACACTTGAAATGGTAGAAATAGTAGGAGTTTGAATTATTTAGAAACGTTGTAAAGTTATTATTTAAATTTGAATTTAATTTAAACTATTTTGAATAGGTGTAGTTTCTATTGATTTTTAGAATGTCTGTCATTTTGATGTCCGGTAAGAAATCTGCACAGAAGTTTAAAGGAACCCCTAACAAAGATAAAGACAAGAAAACAATTGAAAAGTAATCATATAGTAATTTTAATATTAATTTAAAAAAATTAATTTATTCATAATTAAATCATCAGCATATTTCAATAATGATATATAGATTTATTTTATTTCTTGAAAGGATAAATTAATTAAAATATCTAAAGGAAATTTTTTTTTTGTAGAAATTATAATAATAAGTAATAAGTAAGTCATGCGGTTGCATAATTGGTTCAGATTGCTATAACAAAATTTTATTTTTTAATATTGAAGTGAGACAAGTGATCATTTTTATCAAAGAGATACTAATAGTTCTGTAATGTAGGAGATGTACAGGAAAGGGTAACAAAGTGACTAATTATTCTGCAAAGAAATCGGAAGAAGGAGAGTTGTATTTCATCTGTCCTCAAAACTATCGGATGTAGGTGCGCGATAAACTGATGATGATTAATACTACCACACACATACCTACATATCTATCTATTTATCTATCTATCTATCTATCTATCTATCTATCTATCTATCTATCTATCTATCTATCTATCTATCTATCTATCTATCTATCTATCTATCTATCTATCTATCTATCTATCTATCTATCTATCTATCTATCTATCTTTCTATCTATCTACCTATCTATCTACCTACCTTCCTTTCTTCCTTTCTTCCTTTCTTCCTACTAAATATATAAACATAATGTTCTATGCTACAATATATAGTTGTAATGCTATTCAAAGGTTTAAATGAATACTAATTAATTATTAATTATTTTTGAATAAATTTTGAATATAAAATTGGCTTTTTAAAGGGAATTATATGTTTTGATCTATTTACTGCTAGGAAATAAAATTAACTAATTATCTAAAACTGATATTTAAAGGGCGTTATTTTGAATGATGAATGACTTACCTTTACTAAAACTCCCCAACTTAGTCGAGAATATTCAAGTGGAAAACATATTAAAAGTTTCATTATATCTATTTATTTTATTCTTAATATTGGTCAATCATTCTTTTTCCTTTTTCCTCGAATTATTCAGGTCGTTTGACATTGATTATCATTCTAGTAGGTAGAAAGTAGCCCACTGCAACAATTACCCCCCCCCGGGGGGGGGGTGTTGCAACTTTTTTTTTGTTGCAACTTTTTTTTGTTGCAACTTTTTATTACGCAATTGTTGCAACTCACATTTTTTGCTTTCAGGGATTTTTGGTCCAAATTTTTTTTTTATCAGACTATAGTGAGGGGGTCTAGATGGTCCTGGGATTTTCAATACAAAAAAAATTTTTTCAATACAAAAAGGTGGTCTCAATAAAAAAGCATGGAATTTTCACACTATAGTGAGGGGGTCTAGATGGTCCTGGGATTTTCAATACAAAAAATTTTTTTCAATACAAAAATCCAACTACCACTAAAAAAGCCAAGGATTTTTCAGACTATAGTGAGGTGGTCTCCTTGGTCCTGAGAAATAGGTGGTCTACACTAAAAAAACGTGGTAAATTTTTCAGACTATAGTGAGGTGGTCTCCTTGGTCCTGAGAAATAGGTGGTCTACACTAAAAAAACGTGGTAAATTTTTCAGACTATAGTGAGGTGGTCTCCTTGGTCCTGAGAAATAGGTGGTCTACACTAAAAAACGTGGTAAATTTTTCAGACTATAGTGAGGTGGTCTCCTTGGTCCTGAGAAATAGGTGGTCTACACTAAAAAACGTGGTAAATTTTTCAGACTATAGTGAGGTGGGTCTCCTTAGTCCTGAGAAATAGGTGGTCTACACTAAAAACGTGGTAAATTTTTCAATTGAAGTAAATAATGGTCCTAAAAATTAAATTACAATAAATTATGGTCAAAATTTTTGAATTACAGTAAATTATGGTCCTAAAAATTAAATTACAATAATTTATGGTCAAAATTTTTGAATTACAGTAAATTATGGTCCTAAAAATTAAATTACAGTAAATGATGGTCAAAATTTTTGAATTACAGTAAATTATGGTCAAAATTTTTCAATTACAGTAAAATAAGGTCCAATTTTTCAATTACAGTAAAATAAGGTCCAATTTTTCATTTAAAGTAAATAACGGTCCTAAAAATTTAAATTACAGTAAATAATGGTCCAAATTTTTCAATTAAAGTAAATAATGATTCTAAAAATTTAAATTAAAGTAAATTAAGGTTCAAATTTTTCAATTAAAGTAAATAATGGTCCAAATTTTTGAATTAAAGTAAATTATGGTTCAAATTTTTAAATTAAAGTAATGAATGGGCTCAAATAACTAAATTAAGGTTCTAAAAAATTAAATTAAAGTTAATTAAGGTCCAAATTTTAAAATTAAGTAATCAATGGTCAAAAATTTTAAATTAAAGTTAAATAAGTAAATTAAAGTAATAATTTTTAAATAAGTAATGTAATAAGTAAATTAAAGTAAGATTTTAAAATTTATTAACAAAAAGTTGAAATAATAGAAGGTGTTTGAGAATTGAAATTTTTTAATGAAAATTTTTATGAAATAATTTTTAAGTAATTTTTAATAGAAATTTTATGGAATAATTTTTAAGTTTAATTTTTAATGGAAATTTTTATGAAATATTTTCAATGATAATTGTAGATGGAAATTTTAAGATAATTTTTAATGAAAATTTCTATGAAATATTTTTCAAAGACAAATTTTAATAATAATTCAACAACAAACCAACAACTTAGTACCAACAACCAGTAACTTATGAACATGTATTAACAATCAGATACCTACAACTAGTTACTAACAACCTGCTACCAAGTACTTACAATCAGTTACCTGCTACCAAATACTTTCAACATAATACCACGTACTAAATAACTCTCAAACAACCAGATACTTACAACCAATTACCAGATACCAAGTACCTACAACTAGTTACTAACAACTAGTTACCTGATACTAAGTACCTACAACCATCTAACAAGTACTAACAACCAAAACAAGCAACCAACTAGGTACCAAGTACTAACAACCGACAACAACCAGCTAACAACTAACTACCACCTACCAAGTGCCTACAACCACATACTAACAACTAGTTACCAGATACCAACTACTCACAGCCGTCAACAACCAGGTACTAAGCATTATTAACCAACTACTAAGTACCAACAACAACTAACTACCAACTACTAAGTACCTACAACCACCTACCTATTAACTATCTACAACCACCTACCAACTAGCTACCACCTACCCATTAACTAGTTACAACCAGCTAACAACTAACTACCACCTACCAAGTGCCTACAACCACATACTAACAACTAGTTACCAGATACCAACTACTCACAGCCGTCAACAACCAGGTACTAAGCATTATTAACCAACTACTAAGTACCAACAACAACTAACTACCAACTACTAAGTACCTACAACCACCTACCTATTAACTATCTACAACCACCTACCAACTAGCTACCACCTACCCATTAACTAGTTACAACCAGCTAACTAGGTACTAGATACCAAGTACCAACAACCACCTACCAAGTACATACAACCAACATCAACCAGGTACTAAGCATTAATTACCAACTACTAAGTACCTACCAAGTACCTACCAAGTACCTACAACCACCTACCCATTAACTAGTTACTAAGTACTATCAACCAACTAGGTACTAGATACCAAGTACTAACAACCAACAACAACCAGGTACTAATCATTAATTACCAATTACTAAGTACCAACAACCACCTACCAAGTACATACAACCAAGTACTAAGCATTATTAACCAATTACTAAGTACCTACAACCGACTAACTACCACCTACCAAGTGCCTACAACCACATACTAACAACTAGTTACCAGATACCAACTACTCACAGCCGTCAACAACCAGGTACTAAGCATCATCAACCAAGTAATAACAACTAGATACCTAGTACTTACAACCAGATGACCACATGAAATTATTGGTTAAATAAGTAAATTAATGTCTAATTTTAAAATTAAGTAATCAATGGTCTAAAATATTAAAGTTAAAGTCAATTTAAGATGAAAGTTTTCTGGGATTTTCAATGTTAATTTTAGATGCAAATCTTCGTCAATTAATCAATGACCACATGAAATTATTAGTTAAATATGAAAATAAGGGTTATAATTAGTTGTTTAGTAAATTATGGTGTAAAATTAAGAAATAAAGAATAATTAGGTAAATTAAGGATAAGTAAATTAAAGTTAAAAATTGTAAATAAGTAAATTAAGGTTCAAAATTTAAAATTAAGTAACCAATGGTTCAATTTTAAATTAAAGCTAAATAAGTAAATTAAAGTAAGATTTTAAATTTATTATCAAAAGATTGAATAACCACCCAACTTTTTTGAGAAATGTAATTTTTAATGAAAATTTAAATGGAAATTTTTTTTAAGTTAATTTTAAATGTAAAAATTTTTAAGTTAATTTTAATGAAATAATTTTTAAAGCTAATTTTTAATGGAAATTTTAATGGAATAATAATAATAATAATAAGGAGATTGACAAGGACTATCGTATAGTCGAAAATTGGAATAATAATAATAATAATAATAATAATAATAATAATAATAATAATAATAATAATAATAATAATAATAATAATAATAAAAATAATAATAATAATAAAAAATAATAATAATAATTCAACAGTTACCAACAAGTGGTTACTGATTATTTTAACTAGGTGCTAACAAATAAATACTTTCAACATGATCCCAAGTACTAACTAACTCTCAAACAACCACATACTTACAACTAACTACTTACAATCAACCAATGGATTAAGCATGGATAAAAAGTAAATTAAATTCTTTATTGTATTTTATGAATTGTATACCACAACTCAATCACTTTAAAACACCACGTGAAATTTCGAAATAATTTAAATTACAATGAAATACTAATGAATTCTATTTACAAACATTTTCTTTTAATTGATTACTACTGACTTATTATTGCAAAGTAAAAATCACATTCAATAAATACTTATTGTTGATCAGTTTTATTATATATACTCTGAGTTTATCCGACAGGATGTTTTGACCCCTAAGGGTACAGGTCGTAAGGGTACTGGTCGTAAGGGTATTAGTCGTAAAGGTACTAGTCGTAAGGCTATTGGTAACACTCAACCACCACCTACTCATTAATTAACTACCAAGTACTAACAACCAGGTCTCAAACAACTAAATACTAAACCATTACAAACCCACAACAACCAGCTACTAAGCATTATCAACCTACACTATATAACAACACTGTACCAGCTACCAAATACAAGATACCAAGTACCAACAATCAACTAACCACACATAAAAAATAATAGCAATTAAATACAAAATATTCTTCATCACATACACTATCTTCTTATCAAAATCTAAAAAGTCAATCAGATACCAACTACCAACTACCAAGTACTAACAACCAACTACCTACAACCAACAACTATGTACTAACAAATTGATCTTTAAAAGAAAAATACTCGTCACTTGAAAAATTAGATGGAAAATTAATTGAACTCAAGACATCAATAACTTGGTAAAAATTGATTAAATAATTGGAAAAATTTAAATTTACTCAAAATAAATATCATAAAAATTTAATTAATAGACAAGAAAGAATTCTATTCATTAATCATCCAGTAAATAAAAAAATACTGATCATTCAAGTGAATCAACTAAGATAATAATTAATAATATAAGATTTAGTAGATAATTGATTTAGATTGAATAAATTAATTGAAATAAAATTAATTTTAATTATTTTTTTTTTAAAAATGATACATGTACTCAAATTGATTGACTGAATGCTCAAAATATTCAAAAAATCAGTATAAATTCATTAAAATTATGAATGTCATCAATCTACAATAAAAATAATTATCATTAAATTCCAAAGAGACTAGAAAACTAACAAACCAGAAATTCATTTAAATGACAATAATTGGTATATTCAAGCGAATTCTCTAATAAAAACATCTAAAAAGCATCAAATTTCCCTGAAATATCTCTATGTTTAAAGATTAGTATCTTATCGATAAGTACTTGTTAAAGATCATATATTCACCTCAAACTAACAAGATTCATTAAAATCCCTTAAATGACTATATTTCAACCCTTAATTCGTATTATTACAAATATCATCTAAAAAGCATCAAATTTCATTGAAATAACTCTATCCTTAAAGATTGATATTTAATGATAATTACCCTTAAAAGATCATATATTCCCCTCAGACTAATAAGATTCCTTAAAATCATTTAAATGACTATAATTCTAACTTTAATTCCTATTATCACGAATATTTCCCTATAAAACATGTAAAATAATTTGGTCATTAACCCTAAATAATTTATAAAATCTAATGATAAAACCGGTTATAATTAAATTTTTGTTAATCACTGTAAATATTTGTAAATTACTACTCGAATTTAAAATAAATATAACTGACTAGGTCCCATTGAAAGATTAAATTTATCCATTCAATAAAATATATTTCTTCAAATGATCATTTTTACCGATATTCAACCGATTTAATTACTAATTCAAATCAATCGATATATTTCTTCCAATAAAGATCAATTTTATTGAGTTGTTGTCGATGTTTTAAGTCCATATTTCTAAACTTTTGTCATTCTCCGCCTAAATAAAGATAAAAATAATTTAAAGTTGATATCAATCCCAATTATCTGTAAAGATTTCATTGTCAAAACCAAGTAAATCGATCATTAACCCTACTTAATAAAACATAAGTCTAAATTAATATACAATGAATTAATCACAACCTAATAAAACGATATAATTTCACATTAATATTGATTCATAACTGACTAATGTATTGACATTTCCCTTAAAACATTGATATTTTACCAACATCTCCCTTACAATGATATTCCCATCTTAACCCATCCTTAATTAAATTAAATCGACTATATCCCCTTTAAAGATCATATATTCCCACCTTATCCGATCTCTCAGCAAATATTTCTACCCTTTTAAACATCTAACCAAATATATCCCTCAATTCTACCCACTTGAATCCTCCTTTAATTCAGTCAATCCTCTTAAAATCCTTAAAAAATTCTTCAAAAAATATGAATTTTCATAAACACCAAATATTCTTCCATTGAAATAATTTAGAAGCTAAATAATAAGAGCCCACTAAAAGATCAAAATTCACTAAAATTTTCTACAAATATTTACCATCAAATACTGGAGATGATATATATTGGATTGATCATAATTCTTCATCGATTCAACCAATCATTTTCAAGCAATAACAGCAAACTAAATTTCAGTATATTCTACAATCATTTTCAAGTAAATTTAAAGTTAACTGGTTTCTTAGCTTATGTTTCTTTAAGTTCATCAATGTGTAAATATTCTTAGAAAATTATTGAAAAAATTATTTAGTCAAATATATTACAAAGTTATCATCAAAAATCACTTAATTATTAACCTAATTGTCAATGAAATTAATTTTTATTTAAAAACTATTCAATAAAATACAACTAATTATCAAGAAATTAATTAAATTTATCAATTAAATTTATCAGTCAACATGAAATTCTTAGAAAATTATTCAATATCCTCATCAAAAATTTATCCACTTGATTATTGTAAAAACTCTAATTATTAACATTGAAAATAAATTTTATTTAAAATTAAAAAACCAATCAATAAAAATACATTCAATTATCAAGAAATTAATTAAATTTACCTTAGAATTAGCATTAAATTACAGAAATTCACAAAAATAATGGAAATTCACAAAAATGATAAAAATTCACAAAAATAATAGAAATTCATGAAAATGATAGATATCCACAAAAAATGATGGAAATTCATGAAAATGATAGAAATTCATAAAATGATAGAAATTTACTTGAATAAAACCATCAACTCTAAAAATTATCAATGCCTTAAACAACAAATTTGTCTAAATAATCATTCAAATAAAAGCATTAAATACCTTTACGACTAATACACTTACGACATGTTGAATGTGAGTAGTACCCTTGTGAGCAATACCCATAGGGGACAGAATATTTTTTCGGATAAACTCAGAGTATATATTAATTAACTCATTCAAATTTATCATTGAATCAGTAAATTATCATAAATTTCGATAAAAATTCTAATGTGGTAAGCAATGAAAAGAGAAATATTCTTTAAACTTAGATAAAACTAACAATTAAGGTGGTAAGAATCATTAAAGTGAGAAAATTATTCATTACTCGATGATAAATTCAAATGGATGAAAATAATTGGTAGAATAATTTATTAATGGGCATAGATAAGAAAAAAGGTTGATAAGAATGGAAATATATTAATTGAATTTATTTAAAATTATTTCATAAAATTCATAAAAAAAAATTTTTAAAAGAAATATTTGTGGAGATGTTTTAGGTGAAAATTAATCAAAATCGGCGGAATATAATTGATTAAATATCGAGGATGGGGGTTATAATTAATGGAAAATCAATGGGATACAAATGATTAAATAGTGGAAAATCCGGGAATATAAGTGATTAATTAATGGAATATTGAGAATCGGAGGAATATCAATGAGAAAGATATATAATTTAAACTAGTTTATTACATAACAAGCCGCGACTAGTTTATTACATAACAAGCCATGAATGGTATTTTACCAACATTTTTAAAGTATGTAATTTAATTTTAATTTTATTTTTAAATTGTACATATTTTGAATATCATTCTATTGTTTAATTTCGATAATAAGTATAAAAAGTCTATAATGATTAATAAATTAATATCTTGTTAACATTTACCAGAGAATTTAAAAACTTTACTTAAAATTTAGTGAAGTATTTAATTTTGATTGTACTTTATAAGACATATATTTGAGTATTAACTTATTTTGATTGAAGTATCACATTCAATATTATGATGATTTTTTTTTCTAAATTGAAATATTTTAGTGTAAAATAGTTAATTTGATAATAAATAGAATACAATATTAAAGGACTTTTTTAATCAATAAGTTTAAAAAGTTTAGAACTGTTAATAAATCAATTTCTTATTCGCATTTACATATAAATTTTTTATTTTTAAATTAAAGTATTAAATTGATGATTTAATTTTAATTGTATTTGAATGATACATTTAATTTACTTGATTGAAAGGAGTAATATAATTCATATTATGATATTTGTTTTCGAAATATTTAGTGTAGAATAGTAAATTTAATAATATATAGCTATTATTACAAGTACTTATACAAAAAAAACACTTTTATTTCTAATGTTTTATTCCATCAATAAGTTTAAAAGTATGTAACTGGTAATAGATTAATTTCTTATTTACAATATTCGAGAATTTGAAAAACTTATAAAATTTATATTTTTAAAATTTAATTTTGATTGTATTTTCTAAGACTTATATTTGAATATTTAACTTATTTGAATGAAAAGGGTAATATATATATATATATATATTATTATCTTTTATGATAATTGTTTTTGAAATACATAATGCAAATTAAAACATTTTAGTAATAATTTGCTATTATTTTAGAATTTATTTTAGTCAAAAATTAAAAAAAAGATCTAATCAATAATTCTCAATAAATTATCATTCACGCTTGTTATGTAATAAACTAGTCGCGGCTTGTTATGTAATAAACTAGTTTAAATTATATATCCTTCTCATTGATATTCCTCCGATTCTCAATATTCCATTAATTAATCACTTATATTCCCGGATTTTCCACTATTTAATCATTTGTATCCCATTGATTTTCCATTAATTATAACCCCCATCCTCGATATTTAATCAATTATATTCCGCCGATTTTGATTAATTTTCACCTAAAACATCTCCACAAATATTTCTTTTAAAATTTTTTTTTATGAATTTTATGAAATAATTTTAAATAAATTCAATTAATATATTTCCATTCTTATCAACCTTTTTTCTTATCTATGCCCATTAATAAATTATTCTACCAATTATTTTCATCCATTTGAATTTATCATCGAGTAATGAATAATTTTCTCACTTTAATGATTCTTACCACCTTAATTGTTAGTTTTATCTAAGTTTAAAGAATATTTCTCTTTCATTGCTTACCACATTAGAATTTTTATCGAAATTTATGATAATTTACTGATTCAATGATAAATTTGAATGAGTTAATTAATATATACTCTGAGTTTATCCGAAAAAATATTCTGTCCCCTATGGGTATTGCTCACAAGGGTACTACTCACATTCAACATGTCGTAAGTGTATTAGTCGTAAAGGTATTTAATGCTTTTATTTGAATGATTATTTAGACAAATTTGTTGTTTAAGGCATTGATAATTTTAGAGTTGATGGTTTTATTCAAGTAAATTTCTATCATTTTTATGAATTTCTATCATTTTCATGAATTTCCATCATTTTTTGTGGATATCTATCATTTTCATGAATTTCTATTATTTTTGTGAATTTTTATCATTTTTGTGAATTTCCATTATTTTTGTGAATTTCTGTAATTTAATGCTAATTCTAAGGTAAATTTAATTAATTTCTTGATAATTGAATGTATTTTTATTGATTGGTTTTTAATTTTAAATAAAATTTATTTTCAATGTTAATAATTAGAGTTTTTACAATAATCAAGTGGATAAATTTTTATGAGGATATTGAATAATTTTCTAAGAATTTCATGTTGACTGATAAATTTAATTGATAAATTTAATTAATTTCTTGATAATTAGTTGTATTTTATTGAATAGTTTTTAAATAAAAATTAATTTCATTGACAATTAGGTTAATAATTAAGTGATTTTTGATGATAACTTTGTAATATATTTGACTAAATAATTTTTTCAATAATTTTCTAAGAATATTTACACATTGATGAACTTAAAGAAACATAAGCTAAGAAACCAGTTAACTTTAAATTTACTTGAAAATGATTGTAGAATATACTGAAATTTAGTTTGCTGTTATTGCTTGAAAATGATTGGTTGAATCGATGAAGAATTATGATCAATCCAATATATATCATCTCCAGTATTTGATGGTAAATATTTGTAGAAAATTTTAGTGAATTTTGATCTTTTAGTGGGCTCTTATTATTTAGCTTCTAAATTATTTCAATGGAAGAATATTTGGTGTTTATGAAAATTCATATTTTTTGAAGAATTTTTTAAGGATTTTAAGAGGATTGACTGAATTAAAGGAGGATTCAAGTGGGTAGAATTGAGGGATATATTTGGTTAGATGTTTAAAAGGGTAGAAATATTTGCTGAGAGATCGGATAAGGTGGGAATATATGATCTTTAAAGGGGATATAGTCGATTTAATTTAATTAAGGATGGGTTAAGATGGGAATATATCATTGTAAGGGAGATGTTGGTAAAATATCAATGTTTTAAGGGAAATGTCAATACATTAGTCAGTTATGAATCAATATTAATGTGAAATTATATCGTTTTATTAGGTTGTGATTAATTCATTGTATATTAATTTAGACTTATGTTTTATTAAGTAGGGTTAATGATCGATTTACTTGGTTTTGACAATGAAATCTTTACAGATAATTGGGATTGATATCAACTTTAAATTATTTTTATCTTTATTTAGGCGGAGAATGACAAAAGTTTAGAAATATGGACTTAAAACATCGACAACAACTCAATAAAATTGATCTTTATTGGAAGAAATATATCGATTGATTTGAATTAGTAATTAAATCGGTTGAATATCGGTAAAAATGATCATTTGAAGAAATATATTTTATTGAATGGATAAATTTAATCTTTCAATGGGACCTAGTCAGTTATATTTATTTTAAATTTCGAGTAGTAATTTACAAATATTTACAGTGATTAACAAAAATTTAATTATAACCGGTTTTATCATTAGATTTTATAAATTATTTAGGGTTAATGACCAAATTATTTTACATGTTTTATAGGGAAATATTCGTGATAATAGGAATTAAAGTTAGAATTATAGTCATTTAAATGATTTTAAGGAATCTTATTAGTCTGAGGGGAATATATGATCTTTTAAGGGTAATTATCATTAAAATATCAATCTTTAAGGATAGAGTTATTTCAATGAAATTTGATGCTTTTTAGATGATATTTGTAATAATACGAATTAAGGGTTGAAATATAGTCATTTAAGGGATTTTAATGAATCTTGTTAGTTTGAGGTGAATATATGATCTTTAACAAGTACTTATCGATAAGATACTAATCTTTAAACATAGAGATATTTCAGGGAAATTTGATGCTTTTTAGATGTTTTTATTAGAGAATTCGCTTGAATATACCAATTATTGTCATTTAAATGAATTTTCTGGTTTGTTAGTTTTCTAGTCTCTTTTGAAATTTAATGATAATTATTGTTATTGTAGATTGCTGACTTTGATAATTGTAATGAATTTATACTGATTTTTTGAATATTTTGAGCATTCAGTCAATCAATTTGAGTACATGTATTATTTTTAAAAAAAAATAATTAAAATTAATTTTATTTCAATTAATTTATTCAATCTAAATCAATTATCTACTAAATCTTATCTTATTAATTTATTATCTTAGTTGATTCAACTTGAATGATCAGTATTTTTATTTACTATCCAGTATCTTACAAATCTTGCAAATCTTGATTCAAATTTAATGTTCTTTCTTGTCTATTAATTATATTTTTTATTTAGTATATTTTGAATAATTTAAATTTTTACAATAATTTAATCAATTTTTACCTAGAGTTCAATTAATTTTCCATCTAATTTTTCAAGTGATGAGTATTTGCTTTTAAAGATCAATTTGTTAGTACATAGTTGTTGGTTGTAAGTAGTTGGTTGACTTTTTAGATTTTGATAAGAAGATAGTGTATGCGATGAAGAATATTTTGTATTTAATTGCTATTATTTTTATGTGTTGTTAGTTGATTGTTGGTACTTGGTATCTTGTATTTGGTAGCTGGTACAGTGTTGTTATATAGTTGTAGGTTGATAATGCTTAGTAGCTGGTTGTTGTGGGTTGTAAGTGTTTAGTATTTAGTTGTTTGAGACCTGGTTGTTAGTACTTAGTTGTTAGTACATGGGTAGGTGGTGGTTGAGTGTTACCAATACCCTTACGACTAGTACCTTTACGACTAATACCCTTACGACCAGTACCCTTACGACCAGTACCCTTAGGGGGTCAAAACATCCTGTCGGATAAACTCAGAGTATATATAATAAAACTGATCAACAATAAGTATTTATTGAATGTGATTTTTACTTTGCAATAATAAGTCAGTAGTTATCATTTAAAAGAAGATGTTTTTGTAAATTAGAATTCATTAGTATTTCATTGTAATTTAAATTATTTTGAATTTCACGTGGTGTTTTAAAGTGATTGAGTTGTGGTTTTTTGATGAAAATCAACATGTTTGTTAAATTTAGACATTTTGAAAAGGTTTTCTATTGATTGTAATTAAACATATTTTTGAAGACAGATAAAAAATTAATTTAAAAACATTTCATAAAATACAATAAAGAATACTTAGTTGGTTGTTAGTAACTAGTTGTAGGTATCTGGTTGTTTGAGAGTTAGTTAGTACGTGGTATCATGTTCAAAGTATTTGTTAGCATCTAGTTAAAAATATTTAGTAACCGATTGTTGGGAACTGTTGAATTATTATTATTATTATTATAATTATTATTATTATTATTATTATTATTATAATTATTATTATTATTATTATTATTATTATTATTATTATTATTATTATTATTATTCCATTAAAATTTCCATTAAAAATTAACTTAAAAAATTATTTCATTAAAATTAACTTAAAAAATTTTACATTTAAAATTAACTTAAAAAAAATTTCCATTTAAATTTTCATAAAATTTTGAACCATTGTTTTCTTTAATTTAAAATTTTGAACCTTAATTTACTTATTTAAAATTTTTAACTTTAATTTACTTATCCTTAATTTACCTAATTATTCTTTATTTCTTAATTTTACACCATAATTTACTTAACAACTAAATATAATCCTTATTTTCATATTTAACCAATAATTTCATGTGGTCATTGATTAATTGACGAAGATTTGCATCTAAAATTAACATTGGAAATCCCAGAAAATCTTCATCTTAAATTGACTTTAACTTTAATATTTTAGACCATTGATTACTTAATTTTAAAATTAGACATTAATTTACTTATTTAACCAATAATTTCATGTGGTCATCTGGTTGTAAGTACTAGGTATCTAGTTGTTATTACTTGGTTGATGATGCTTAGTACCTGGTTGTTGACGGCTGTGAGTAGTAGGTATCTGGTACCTAGTTGGTTGCTATCAGGTAACTGGTTGTTAGTAACTAGTTGTAAGTAGTTGGTATCAGGTAACTGGTTGGTTGGTTGTTTTTGGTTGTTAGTATCTAGTTGTAGGTATCAGGTAACTAGTTGTTAGTAACTAGTTGTAGGTTGTAGGTGGTTGGTAATGCTTAGTAGCTGGTTGTTGTTGGTTGAATGTACTTGGTAGGGGGTAGCTAGTTGTTAGCTGGTTGTTGTTGGTTGAATGTACTTGGTAGGTGGTAGCTAGTTGTTAGCTGGTTGTTGTTGGTTGAATGTACTTGGTAGGTGGTAGCTAGTTGGTTGTAGGTATCTAGTTGTAGGTATCTGGTTGGTTGCTTGTTTTTATTGTTAGTACTTGGTATCTGGTTGGTTGCTTGTTTTTGGTTGTTAGTACTTGTTAGGTGGTTGTAGGTACTTAGTATCAGGTAACTGGTTGTTAGTAACTAGTTGTAGGTATCTGGTTGTTAATACATATTCGTAAGTTACTGGTTGTTGGTACTAAGTTGTTGGTTTGTTGTAGAATTATTATTAAAATTTGTCTTTGTAAAATATTTCATAAAAAATTTCATTAAAAATTATCTTAAAAATTTCCATCTAAAATTAACATTGAAAAATATTTCATAAAAATTTCCATTAAAAATGAACTTAAAAAATTATTTCATTAAAATTAACTTAAAAAATTTTACATTTAAAATTAACTTAAAAAATTATTTCATTAAAATTTTCATTAAAAAATTTCAATTCTCAAACACCTTCTATTATTTCAACTTTTTGTTAATAAATTTTAAAATCTTACTTTAATTTACTTATTACATTACTTATTTAAAAATTATTACTTTAATTTACTTATTTAACTTTAATTTAAAATTTTTGACCATTGATTACTTAATTTTTAAATTTGGACCTTAATTAACTTTAATTTAATTTTTTAGAACCTTAATTTAGTTATTTGAGCCCATTCATTACTAATTGAAAAATTTGGACCATAATTTACTGTAATTTAATTTTTAGAACCATAATTTACTTTAATTTAATTTTTTAGGACCATAATTAACTGTAATTGAAAAATTTGGACCATTATTTACTTTAATTTAATTTTTTAGACCCATAATTTACTGTAATTTAATATTTTAGAACCTAAATTTACTGTTATTGAAAAATTTGGACCATCATTTACTTTAATTGAAAAATTTGAACCTTAATTTACTTTAATTTAATTTTTTAGACCCATAATTTACTTTAATTTAAAAATTTGGACCATTATTTACTGTAATTTAATTTTTAAGAACCATAATTTACTGTAATTTAATTTTTTAGGACCATTATTTACTTTAATTTAATTTTTTAGAACCATTATTTACCGTAATTCAAAAATTTGGACCATTATTTACTGTAATTCAAAAATTTGGACCATTATTTACTTTAATTGAAAAATTTGAACCTTAATTTACTTTAATTTAATATTTTAGAACCATAATTAACTGTAATTGAAAAATTTGGACCATTATTTACTGTAATTTAATTTTTAAGAACCATTATTTACTGTAATTCAAAAATTTGGACCATTATTTACTGTAATTCAAAAATTTGGACCATAATTTACTTTAATTGAAAAATTTGAACCTTAATTTACTTTAATTTAATTTTTTAGAACCATAATTAACTGTAATTGAAAAATTTGGACCATTAATTACTGTAATTTAATTTTTAAGAACCATAATTTACTGTAATTTAATTTTTTAGAACCATTATTTACTGTAATTCAAAAATTTGGACCATTATTTACTGTAATTCAAAAATTTGAACCATAATTTACTGTAATTTAATTTTTAGACCCATTATTTACTTTATTTTAAAAATTTACCACGCTTTTTTAGTGTAGACTACCTTTTTCTCAGGACCAAGGAGACCCGCATTAATTGGCCTAGAAAAATCCATGCTTTTTTATTGATAATCGGATTTTTGTATTGAAAATATCCTGAGACCTTAAATTGCCACTCTTTTTTTAGTGTAGACCACCTTTTTGTATTGAAAATATCCTGAGACCTTAAATTACCACTCTTTTTTATTGAAGACCGCCTTTTTCTATTGAAAATATCCTGAGACCTTAAATTACCATGCTTTTTTATTGAAGACCGCCTTTTTGTATTGAAAAAATTTTATTTGTATTGAAAATCCCAGGACCAAGGAGACCCCCTCACTATAGTGTGAAAAATCCATGCTTTTTTATTGAAGACCACCTTTTTCTATTGAAAAAATTTTATTTGTATTGAAAATCCCAGGACCATCGAGACCCCCTCACTATAGTCTGAAAAATCCATGCTTTTTTATTGAAGACCACCTTTTTCTATTGAAAAAAATAATTTTGTATTGAAAATCCCAGGACCATCGAGACCCCCTCACTATAGTCTGAAAAATCCATGCTTTTTTATTGAAGACCGCCTTTTTGTATTGAAAAAATTTTATTTGTATTGAAAATCCCAGGACTATCGAGACCCCCTCACTATAGTCTGAAAATTCCATGCTTTTTAGTGGTAGTCGGATTTTTGTATAGAAAAAATTTTATTTGTATTGAAAATCCCAGGACCATCGAGACCCCCTCACTATAGTGTGAAAAATCCATGCTTTTTTATTGAAGACCGCCTTTTTCTATTGAAAAAATTTTATTTGTATTGAAAATCCCAGGACCATCGAGACCCCCTCACTATAGTCTGATAAAAAAAAAATTTGGACCAAAAATCCCTGAAAGCAAAAAATGTGAGTTGCAACAATTGCGTAATAAAAAGTTGCAACAAAAAAAAGTTGCAACAAAAAAAAAGTTGCAACAACCCCCCCCCCCCCCCCCCCCGGGGGGGGGTAATTGTTGCAGTGGGCTACTAACTACCTACTCATTCTTTCTCATTTCTTATCCCTTTACTAAAAAATCCAGAATCGAATTTACTGACTTATTTTAGAACTTAACAATGATACGCTCTACAGATCTTAAAGACTACTTGGTTTGTCGACTTCGACTTAATTTTACGATCATCGAGACGTATTTATCTGCTTTATCCTACAAACTGACTACGTAGTTTCATTCTCACTTTATCTTAAGACTTCAACAATTATGTTTCTTCTCTACCATTCGATTGCAAGAGCTCGTGAGAATTTTAGAAACATTTAATAAAAACAACTAAAAACTTAGAATCTTAGTCTGATTATACATACAATCAAGTCCTCAAAAAATATTGTTTGACAAAAACCCACTCAACTAAATTCAACCGGTATCAACTAAATCATTTATTAGTTGCAAATGAAATGAAACGAAATGGTTTTATGAATTTAGTTGAAGTTATTTTTCGACTGATTTTGTGTTTGCTTATATACTATTTTCTCACTCACATGTCACTTAGTAGTAAAGATTTTGGTTGCAACTTTTGTCGTAGGAAAATTTATCCTCACTCACTGCCTCATTTATTTTGATGATTGTTTATCACGATATCACAATATTTTGAATTGTATTTTATTTCTAATATTTGTTAATTCTAACCACAGTTATTCATTTTACCATTAATATCCTTTTTTTAAATTTTCCTAAGATGGATCGATATTTTTAATATTTCTATTTATATATTTCTAGCTTCATTATCCGCATTTGTTCGGAATAGATTCAAACTCATTATTTATTCATTATAATTACTGTTATTTATCATGTTATTATACATTAATTTCAATATTTGACTATAAACAATATTTTAATCTCTTGATTATCGGTGGCGATGTACAATGTTGAGGGATCTTAGACCCTTAACATTCCCACATAACAGTTCACACGAAAAGCACTCGTATGTAAAATTCAAGCATATAGTTTTAAGTGATTGCCTCAGTGTCTTATTGATTGTGATAGCAAATGGGAAAATTTAAAGTAAATAATAGCACAGTTGACCTAGAAATGGCAGGTAGAATGACTGGTAGAATATTTTTATTTCCTAGCAGTGTATAAATCAAACCATTTAAGTTCTCTTCAAAAAAGTAATTTTACATTCAAAGTTTATTCAAAAATTATCAATAACTAATCGCAACTGCTCACCGTTTGGAGTTCTTCGGAGACAAACAAACACATGCATTTTCTGTATGAAGCTTATTACATCTTCTCATCTTTTATTGAATTCCTGTCCTGTCTTAATTACTTTGTTTTTTCTTGGTTTTCTTTGATTTTCACTCGAATTCTTGCTTGTTCAAGTGCACGTATTTTCGAATCATTATAACAAATCGAAATTGCACGGCCTCCAGCTCAACATTATAAAGCAAACAATTATTAATAATTATTATTATTAATAATTACTAATTCAAGTCAAATAAATATTTCTTTTTTTATAATTAAACAATAAATTCTCAGTGTCACATCCAGGAGTTATTACTACTGTATAAGTAAATCCCTTGAAAAAGGTAATAAACAATATTTATTCACACCTTGTGACATTTATCGAGAATTTACTGTGTAAGATAATTTTGCATTCATTAAATATGGGAATAAAATTTTTCGAAATGGAGATATTCATTTTCTATTTAAAGTTTAACAAAAAAAAATTTCAGTTTAAAATTTAATATAATTTTGTGTCAAACAGAAAACAAGATATTGATCAATAATCTTTAAGAATTGAAGATATACGAAATTGTGAAGGAAAACATAAAAATTGAAGCATATAAAAAAATTTGACGTTTTTCTAATCTAATTTTAAATATCTTTTTTAATAATAAAGAAAATACTTTTATTATAAAAATCTGGAAAAAATAAAAGATCTCAGGATAAATTAATTTATTCAAGTGATTGATATATAAATCAAAATATCTTAATTAATTTGGTTTGGGAACTTTTAGACTTTCCACTGTCGCTACAGTTAATTCTTATTTGCCATCGGATAGTGTTGACGTGTGGAACTGCGTTGTGGGAGGTTCACCAGTAAGTATTGCTCTCTGTAAGTTTTATTACATTTCATTTTATATGACTGATCTATAATGATATTAATAATAATAATTAATAATAATAATAATAATAATAATAATAATAATAATAATAATAATAATAATAATAATAATAATAATAATAATTAATAATAATAATAATAATAATAATAATAATAATAATAATAATAATAATAATAATAATAATAATAATAATAATAATAATAATAATAATAATAATAATTAATAATAATAATAATAATAATAATAATAATAATAATAATAATAATAATAATAATAATAATAATAATAATAATAATAATAATAATAATAATAATAATAATAATAATAATAATAATAATAATAATAATAATAATAAAAGTACAAATTGTCAAAAATAAATACACACTTGATAAAGACTGTGCCGAAATATCATGTACCTTATATTGTTTTGATCGATATTCTTGAAAATATTAATATGAAAATTATTTAATTAAAAAAAGATAAAAGGTGAAACCAAAAGATAAACATTATCTAAGCTTCATTAAACTATCAATTTTATGATCTTATTCATGCCTGAGCCGCCGGCAGTTTGAAGCGGAATTTCTTGCAGATTGAAAAAAATCAACTGAAATTTGTTTTTAAAATAGTCTTTTATTTTAATATTTAAACATGTAATTTTATGAAAATCAATTAGTTTATTTACCACTCAATCTAATTTCAAGATTTGGAAATTGCTTCCTGAATGGTTTTATGTTACCCACGCCTGCTGTAATTGATTTGAACATAATATAGGAACATACATAGGAATAAAAATTAATTTATTATTGGTAATTATTATTTGTAACACGAAACGCAGATAGAATTCGATAATATTTATCCTTTACTCCTTTATCTTTCTTCAACCTATAAGCTACGAGTAAACTTGTTCAGAAAACATTTTCAAATAAAAAATTAAAAATTATAGTGACAATTTATAAATTTAAATTCATTGTTTTTAAATAAAGGAACTGATGTCATTCTTTTTCAATATTTTACAACTATAGAATTCATAATAGAGTTATATTTCAATATAATAGATAATTAAACATTATTATTTAGTTAGATCGAAGCAAATGGCATCTATTGTTTATGGTGCCTTATCAAAATAAAAATATCAATTGATAAAATAAACGAAATTTTATGTTTAATATTAATTACTAACTATAACCCATTAAAATGATGTACTTTTTCATGTTTAAATTTCAGTTTTAGATAATTAAAAAGCTGATATTATATTCAAAATTTATTGAAAAAATAATCAATAACTAATAATTAATTAGTAATCATTAAACTTTTAAATAGTGTTACAGTCATACATTATTACATAGAAAATTATGTATTTAGATTTTTTATCTATCCATATAAAACTTTGTAGTTTTGTGTTGTAGAAAATTTGTAAGTTCCAAAAGAGTCAACGCAATAAAAATATTTATTGCGATGAATGTATATCATTACTTGCTTGTAAAAATTACAAAAATAGACAATATTTTTTAAGTAAAATCTTTTATTTTTTAGTCACCTTTGATCTGTGTTCTTTTTTTGATGATATTTTTAAATATTTAATTAAAAACTTTTTTCAAAACGATGTGACATAATGAATAGTAATAACAATGATAATGTAGGGATTTTAATTAACAAATCATTTTAAAAAAACTACTCTGACTCCTTGTGGTCTTTAATAATTAATAAATAAATAACGATTCCCAACGTATATTGAAATATGTAAAATTTGTACAATCGAGTCATTTCACAAAATAGCTGGTTGTCTGATTTCTACTGAGGATAAAAAGCCGATTTCTGATGTCGCATCTAATTATGCAGTGAACTATCCCTATTATTATAGACTTAAACTAAAATAATCTCCAACAATTTTCGACTAACGAACCCCTCGACTTGTAACTGAAAAAAAACGTTAATTAATAGTCATTTATGTTTCCCTCCACACTTAGTTCCCTAGTTATCAAAAGTCTTCCTATGATATTGTTTTCAATTGTCTCTTCTGTCTCTGGTCTATTTTCCAGATTCAAATTCGAAAAACAATTCATTCACCACATTTCTATACTTTTCCTACACTTTTCTTTAACTTTATTTTCATTAGATTCCTCCTTCACCTTTTCACATATCGATTTCATTTGATTTCCATTCAATTTTATGTTAAAATCATTTCAAATTTTACAAACCCAACAATAATAACATCACGTTTTTAAAATGAATTATTATTTTTATTTCAAATATTTTAAATTAAAAAATAAAATTTTAGGCAAAGATAATTTCGAGATTTGGTGTAATGATGTTCTAATAAATTCAATCGTAAGTTTTCAAATAAAAAAAAAATTTCAACTTCAAATGTCACAGGAAACACTGGACGCTACAGAAACCAAAATGGATTTTGTAATGATGTCACATAAAATGAGGATAACAGTTTCTTTTGACAAGAATACAAAACACCCGATTTCAGTTTTAACAATCGACGGGGAAATCATTCCTCATGCAGCTCCAATAATTCCTAGCGCAAATTCTCATCCGACAACTGAAAAAAATATCAACAATCAACATCATCCCAATGAGTAGATATTCATCAGGCCATTAAGATATTACTAAATATTAATTTATTATTGATATTGCTATTTTAGAATCTTCATTTGTTGGTGATTACTATATAGATTATATATATCATTAGGAGTTTGCTTGAACTGATTATACTTTTCGATTGATATAAATTGAAATGTGATTTCTAATGGCAGACTAATTTAGAGCTTTTTTGATTTTAACTCGTACTAACTGAATTTCGGATTTTCGGAATTTCGGAATCACAGAATAAGGCGGTAAAATTAATTAAAATTCAGAAAACAAAAGTGCAAAAGATTAATTAAAAATTTGAAAAATTGAAAAATCAATATTTAATAATTACAAATCAATATGTATGAGGGAGGGGTTTCTTTTTGGGACAAGCAAATGAACTTGGTGAGCGGGTCATCATGCAACGGGGCGGTTTCTTAAATGAGCTTAAGTTTTGGTACATATTACCCGTGTTATTAGTGTTTATTATCGCCTATTTACCAGGATTTGGGCTCTTTGCACATTGAGTATAGCACTGACGGAGTTTATATGACTTATTTTTTAATTCTTTACCAGGTATTGAGAGGAAAGTAGGTGTAACAGCGCCGCCTGTGTTTGAGATTACATAGTATTAAGTTAAACAAGATTTGTGGTAATTTTTAGAATATCCTCAATTAATATGGTGAGTGTTCCGTAATCTCTCTCCCTCGCCAACCACTGGAAAGATTTTAAATTCACCCCTGATGAGTGGGAAATGAAAAGTTAATCACAAAATGTAAATAAATTATAAATTGAGATTCCTGTGCTACTTAATTACAAATTTGTTAATTAATTAATTAATTGAAGTTTTGTTGGTGTCATTAATTATTTCAATAATAAAAAAAATCCGCAGGCTTGACAGACATAATAACGATCTATCAAGCGGTGGAGAAATAATTTAGATTAATTTTTTTTATTCTGATGAAAGATTTGGAAAAATTCCGAAAAGACTTGCTAATGAATTTGATTAATGTTGAATTGGCTCTAAATAAATAAAGTCAAATTCAGTAAAATTTACCGTTCCTTGTTGATTGAAAAATTCTCAAAATTTCGCAGTATTTTGTTTCAATGATTGTCCTAGATTATCTAGTTATTACAGAGTGCAGATCTGTGGTGTCGATAACGTCAATCACCAATAATCTATATTTATATTTACTTAATATATCTGAAAAAAGTCATGCTAAATTTTAGAAAAAGTTGATTGTGGAAAATATTTATTGACAAAAGTATATCTTATGTAAATATTAGTTGACACCCCTGGTGTAAATAATTTTAATTGATTGTACCGCATCAGATATGCAAGGAAATTGTTAGCAGCGGTTTTCATTAGAATTCTTAGTCCAAAAACGCCGCATGACTATTTGTTTGTTCGTACTTTGTTCGTACAGATTGATGACCATGGGAGTTTGTAGTGTGCTAGTCGAATGAGTCGCCGTTGAGATAGTAACCGATGCTGTTAACATGAAGCAGTCATCACAAATCAAAGGTCGCGGTAGATCCTCACCACCAGCAAGATGATGTGCTGGGAGAAGATTGAAGAGCTCGGCTGACAGAAGCTCGTGGATCCGCGACGTCAACTCATATTTGGTCTAGACCTGATATAAGTCTTAAGATTGTTCTTGTATCAAGATCATTTGTGCCGGCTATCCTCGATAAGGTTATCCCAGCAATGCTCGAGGCGGAACACATACTGCGTGACATTTTTCATATGGACAGGGGAAAACCATGTCCCTTCCAGTTCGTCTATATTCATCCTCTAGAGCTTGATCTCCTACTGCTGTGTTCGGATAATCGTGTTCTTATCCGAACATGAAAAACATGGCTTTACTTGCAAATTTGGTTGGACCATTATACTATAACGATAAGATAAGAAAAATAAGAATTGTATGAAATGATTTTGACGAAATTCATGCTTGCCAGCTTGGCTGAAACAAATAAAATAGCGAAGAACCGGTGAGGCCTGGTGATGCGGCAATGGTAGTACTCTTTATTTAAAGTATAATTTTTAACCCTATTACATTTGAATGTCCTAATAATTCCACTGACTTAAGTAAAATGATTTGAATTATGAATAGGAAGTTTACTTCGAATAATAATAAGCAGGGCCGTAACAAGGCATTATTGCGCCGTGTGCGGTTCATATATGTGGCGCCCCCCAGCACGCGAATTCAAAACAAGTTTACTATAAAAAATATATAATATAATGTTTATGTTACTATTGTTAACTATTTAATATTTATTCATCTCCAGCTATTATACTAGGTAGTAATGCTCTTAAAATTATGTTGCTAATTGAAAAAAATGACGGGAACCTATTTTGTTAACTAACATTAACTTTTACAAAATGAAACTTATTTTAATCATCAGCTAGCTTGTATAGTAATTAGTTATAAGTTTTTATAAATAATATTATATAATATATTATATATTATATAACCAGAATATTCAAATCTATTTAATATAAACTTTACGAGCTTTTGATGATGCAAAATTGTCAATAATGTTGTCATAGTTCAAAGAATTTGCCAAATCATTTTCAATTGACACAATTGATAAACTTGTCAAACGTTCCTGTCCTATAGCCGATCGCAAATAATTTTTCACCAGTTTCAGTTTGCTAAAACTCCTCTCACATGAAGCAACTGTAACAGGAATATTTAAAAAAATTCTGAGTGCAATTTCAATATTTGGGTAAATATCCATCAAGGAATATGTATGAATAAGTTGTAGAATTTCAATTGGATTTGAATTTTTTAAACTGCCCATCAACGCATTGGCTTGAAACTTGAAACTCTCGATTTCTGACATAAATTCCACAGCATCAAGATCACCATACTTCTGTGCTAAATCAGCCGCACATTTTTTTAATTCTTCTACTGAAAGAACGGAAAGAGAATTTCCACTCAAAAATTCAGAATCTAATGAAACTCTAGACACGGTCTCAAAACGCCATTGTAGTTGCGTTAGGATGCTGAAAAAAAACCGTTTTGCTTTGCCGCTTAAAATCTTTCTCAGACGTCATTAAATGAGCCTCATCTTCACCTTCTTCAAAACTCATACGTTTAACTTTTGCTTTTCTCTTGTCTGCAAAGTCTGCTTGAATTCCGATTTGTTTGGCTTTGTCTTTAAATGTCGAAATTATATTTTCTGTCCTTCTATCTCGCAGATTCTGTATGGAAGCCACGTACAAGCTTGGAAACCGCATCAACAGATATATTCTTTGACTGCAAACTACGGTTATTTCTATCAATTAAAGTTAGAATTTGACGCCAAAGATCAAGCAGACAAAGGAATGACAAATCAATTTGTTTCACAACATCTTTCGCTCCTGCCACTGTTTCAACATTACAACTTGTGTCATTGATGGCGTCATTCAAAACCTTAAAAACACTTTCAATTTGTGTATGGAGTGGAGAAACGGTTTCTTTTCTTGCAGACCAAATTAATTAGACCATATTAATTAATTTTGTACTTTTAGATTTAATAATTACTATTTATAAATAATATATAATATAAAATTCCTATATTTAGTATTTATCTTATTATAGTAAATAATTTATACTATTTTTATAATATTTATATTTATAGTAATTATTTATTTATAATGATTATTTTTAATAATTATTTATTTATGATAATTATTATTTACAGATTAACCCTTATGGCTATTGTTTTTACCAAGCCTAACCCAAACAATATTTAATTTTTAAATATATAATTATAATCAATTGACTTTAGTTTAGGTTTAACTTTGTTTTCCGTTGTAGCTTCATTTTCTTTTGCCTTAGAACTTTATATTCATTTGAAAGGCTCTTTCATGACTAAATTTGTAGAAAATTAAATTACTAAATTATATGGAGTAAGCTTCGTCTTGTAATCATTTTTGAGTCGCTGAACTGATTCTTCCTTTTTTTTGACTTGATCATCTCTTTGTTGGAAAATCAAAAAACCTGGTAATTGTTTCAAACATTGTCTAATGCTCAACTATCACTGATAAATTTAACATCCATTTAGTATAAAAATCCAACGAATGCCTCTAGGTCTTTCATTTAATTCTTCCATGATGGTTTAAAAAATTCCATATCATTTTATAATTGTAAGCAGCACCTTTCTTTGCCATTATACCTTCTGTCTATTTTTTTAACTGCTGTTCTGTCGAGTAACTAAGATTCATAACTGGTTTTAGTCTTCAACTAGATAGTATTGTAAATTCAGCCTTTTCTCTTCGTCTGAATCATTAGATTGTCAACCACCGCCTTGAAAACTGCACATCAATTTGAATATTTTGTTATTCATGTCGGATTGGTTTCGGAAACTTTCCTTCTGCTTTTCTTGGTGATTTGGAAACAATAAAATACAATTCAAAATATCACCTTTATAAAACCACTCAAAATTCAACACTGAAGGTATTTTGTGCAAGTCGGTATCACTGTCTGACTCCTTTGTGTTCTTTTCGAAATTAAGTAAACAACCCTACACAAAAATCTTTATTTGAGACTTATACAGTTACACTTTGGTTACACTTTTTATTAATTAAACCACACTTGATACAATCCTTTTTTGGTCTGCACTTTTCAATACAACTACAAAACTTACGTAGGGATAAATCTTCCAACGGGAAATGTCCCTTTCTGGTACGCTCGATTTAAATTATTCAATTGATACTAACTTCAAAGTTTTCTTTGTTACTCTCGCTTAACTTCTCGTTTCTTTTTCTTCGACCAACTGGCAATTCTGTTTACTTGCCGGTCGCTTTTATACCCATTTTGTAATTGATTTTACTTTGTCAAATTAGTCTGGATCCAACTTTCCCCCGAGATTTTTCTTGTCGCTCTAATTGCTTTGAGGAATTTGCTCGTCTCTTTTGACGGCTCGCCCCAATTTAATTGCCTTTCTTAATTTGATTGATAATTCAGGTTCTCTCAAATCGCTCGGGTTTCTCATTAGGTCGGGTTCTCCATTAGTTAATTAATTTTTTATAATTTATTCCTTCTAGGGACCCACCATTGATTTTATTTTATTATAGTTGAACTCGTCTCATTATTCGGCATCCGTCCATACCAGTTTCCCCCGGAAAATATTCATTTTTAATTTTTGTTTTTTTTAATTAATATTTTGTACTTTAAATTATTATTGTGAATTTGGTGTTTTTATTTATTTTTTACCTCACTTTTGTACCTCTCTTGTTGAACCCCAACAACATCATAAATTCCAAAAATCGAAATCGAAAAAAATCCAAAAATACATTGTTTGCGTCAGTGTGCGCACACATAAAATAGGTACATTTTTAAAGCCAATCCGCACTCAAACGCGATAATTAACATCAGGATTAACCACTCAAATAGCATTCACTATACAACATTCAACAATACATAGCATACATTTTATTGGATTTTTCGAATATCGTGATATTATTGTAATCGGTAAATTTTTATATTTAATAAAAGTTTAATATACACAGTCTTATTTTTATCTTTCGTATTTTATATAAGTACCACCAGTGCATATTTGGTTTTCAAGCTAAAAATATTATGTTTATTTCGAGTTGTTACTAACTTCTCTTTTCAATAGTTAAATGACTTTGTTAAACTAGCTTTTAATAATATGATTCTTTCAAATTTACATTATTTCTTTAAATTAAAATAAGTAGTTCAACTCTAAAATCAAACAAAATTGATAAAATAAACATTTTTATTAATATTGATCTGCAACCAGTAAAGCAGCAATTGAAATAAAATAATTGTATGGGTTCTTGTTGAGACCTTCTTGGTTTAGTTTCAGACTGTGAACCCTTTTCCGCTTTAATTTGTCTGGGCGATGTTTGGATTGCTTCATGGAGTTGTTGGCATTCTTGTAATAAGGGCTGCCAACACTGGGATCAGCTCCGTTTTCGAATAGGTTGAGACTCTGCGAACGCTCACATTGGTGTGTTATCCAGTTCAGAGTTCAATGATTCTCTTCGTTTTATCTTCGTTTTTTGTGTTTTATAGAGGCTTAATCCGTTGAATTAGCTTTCTGACATGATCGAATCGAAACTATTTCACTTCCATCGTGCTGAAGGCATATTAACGAGGTTCCTTTAATCTCTTTTCTGGTTGTTTATGTCAATTCTCTCTCTCCTTGTCTCTCGGCTCTCGTCTAGGTCATCTTTGTTATACCTAAGTAAACTAGACAAAATATGGAACGAATGTGAATGCAATAATTTTATAAATTATCCAGTTAGCTTTAAACATAAAATTTGTTAATATTTCGAATTTAACATATTAGACAATTTATCACAGCTTACTTCTTATGAGTTCATGTATCCATTCTTTTTCTCCACAAAGCTTTTTTGGTTTGCATACAGGTCTCTCCAACCCTTCTTCCGCCTAACCACCATGATTGGATTAGACCGAATCCTGGTTTCGCATCATTATTTTCTTTCTTTCTCCGTACATGTGTTAATTTCATCAATTAAATTACAAGTTATCTTGTAAAATCAAATTACTAAAAATTACACTTTAAGAAAACATATTGAGCATTTAGGTTTAAATTATTCAAGAAAAATCAAATCTTAATAAAAAAACAATTGAAATTGAAGAAAAAACTTCACTCAATCCATTGTTTCGAAAGTGTCACCATTCTACCCGTATTCCCTTGTCAGCGTCATTCTTACATTCGCTTCGCGACAAGCCGTAATTCTAAATTGGTCTCAGTATAATCATTAGATTCTTCATTCATAGCTCTCAGCCTCTGTTTTTCCAAATTACTCATCGAAACTTGGTCACTTTGCTCTTCTTGTGTAGTTCCGATATTGGCTTTTTCGATTTATTTTCTAATATTTAATTCCATTCCGAATCCTAAAATGTTTAACATCTATTTATTTATTTTTTCCTTTTATTTTTTCCTTCCCTGATTAATTTGTGCTCGTATTTTCCAGAACATTTGGGTTTTGTTGTCAGTAGCTTTTCATTCGTCTTTGATTGTGACTTTATCTTTTTGATTTCTTTTTTTAGAATAACGGTAGCGTCTCTAAGATTTAGCTTTCTACAAAGTGCCAATACCACGTTAGGTCTTCAAGAACAATGTCTCTTTCTTTTTCATATTCATTTTTCTATCGAGATACATTTAGAACAGGATCTTTTTTCGTTTTATTGAGAACTTTTTTCTCCTCTTCTTATTTTATATTCGCTTCGTCGCTTCCTCCGTACAGTCTGATAACAAAATGGAATGTTGACCATTTTGAATATTATAATCCTATCAAAGATCAATTTTTGTTGACTAAGATGAATTCCTTTTTTACTTGCATTTTAGCTAAAACATATTCAATTACATTACTAAATTTTACTTCAGGAGAAATTATTTTTTTCAATATTTTAATATTAGGTCACATTCACGAGATATTTTGGGTGAATCTTTAAACCAACGTCAAAAATTATCGGATTTTTTAGTACATTCCTTTTTAAGTTTTCGTGGTTTACATTTAACACAATAAAAATGTTTTCCATTTACCTTTATTGACTGAATAATCAAACTAAACTGATAAAATGAGACCATTTTTATAAATAAAAGGTTTAATTCAGTTCCACGAGATTACACATAAAACCGACGAACTTAGATGTAAGATTAGGATATGACGCGTAGGAAAATAAAAATCAAGATTATAAGATTATTAGACTTGACAAATGTGACACACGTGAGCCAGTTTATCTAGGATTTTGTTGTAAATTACAATATATTTGTATTATGTAACTCCTATATACACTTCAAACGGCAGCACAGATTTCCCACAAAAATATTATAAATGGTCTCTTGGCATTCTCAGATGTTGTCATCCTTATGTAATGAGTTACACTGGGCCTGATTATTAGCTTGTGTTGAAATACATGAAAAAATATTTTTTAAATTATTTTATTTTTTGTTGAATTAAACTTATAGAGAGATTACATCATCAATAATACAAAGTAATTAAAAGTTTTACCATATGAAATAACTTTTCAAAAGTTTAAATATAGCAAAAGAATAGTAAAATAATCATTTAATATATTAATATAGGATCTATAAAGTTTCTTCTAATTATACATATAATCGTCTGTTTACTTTTACATTTAGTTTATAGTTATAAATACAGAATCTATATAATGCTTTAATCCTTTTTCGGAGCTCTGATTTTCCACGCTTCTTTGTTTTCATTTATGTATTGAATCCATGGCCGCTGTACCTTAGTAAAGTCTGAAAATATTAATCTGATAAATTAATTTTTATTATATCATAAAAATTTTAATTTAATTTTAATTTTTATTTTTTAAACTGCATCCTTCTCTATACTGAGAAGTGCGATGCAGCAAGATGTATCTATACAATTAATGGCATTACTATGGCGGTCCCTGCACGCAGCTAGGCCGCATACCATTAAAAACTGGATCGCATACAATCGCATTTGAGTGAGCATTAAAGCATCTTCTGCTGTCACTCTATCAACAAGACTGTTGCCATCAAAATTTGTTTTAAACAGAAATATTGACGAAGGAAGGAAACTACAGTTGTTTCTTTCTGGTTTCTGAGGAGAACTTTGTAAAATTTTAAGTCCAACACGAATACAATGAATCCTATTCTGGCGCCCGGTGCAAATTCCCCTTCCCCTTAGATACGCCTCTATGTCAGCCTAGCCCTTTATTATTATTATTATTATTATTATTATTATTATTATTATTATTATTATTATTATTATTATTATTATTATTATTATTATTATTATTATCATTATCATAATATTATTATTAACAATATTCGACCTTCATCATTTTGAATTGGTTCTTTGTTGTTTTGAGCCATTTGCATCATTCTATCTAACATATCCCCCAGAAGTACAAAACTTGGTTCAACAATAAAATCAATGAAACCTTAAAAAATAATTTTTATGCTAAAAAAATGCTTTACCTAATTGGGACTGAGCAACCACAGTTGTGTTCCTGTCACACAAAGGTGAACACGATAACCCCAATTCCTTCTCTCTATCACCCTTATTCAAAGGTAAAATTAATAATAGGATTTAGTGATCAAGACACATTAACCTGTCTGAAAAATTCTTCAACTAATAAAAGAGTCCATTTTTCATGCAAATGCCATTGTTTCGTAGGATGAGAAATATCAGCACAATGAACCAACAAGGAAAAAGCTTTTATTTTTTCTACGCTTTAAATATTTAAATAAAATTAAGCTACATAACGTATTTGAGTTTCTACTAATGACAATAATAATACTAATAAGTATAATAATAATAACAATAATAATAATAATAATAATAATAATAATAATAATAATAATAATAATAATAATAATAATAATAATAATAATAATAATAATAATAATAATAATAATAATAATAATAATAATAATAATAATAATAATAATAATAATAATAATAATAATAATAATAATAATAATAATAATAATAAGTAGGAAGAAAGTAGCCCGCTGCAGCAATGACCCCCCCCCCCCGGGGGGGGGGTCTGCTGCACGATTTTTTTTGCTGCACGATTTTTTTTGCTGCAACTTTTGATTACGCAATTATTCAGACTATAGTGAGGGGGTCTCGATGGTCCTGGGATTTTCAATACAAAAAAAAATTTTTCAATACAAAAAATTTTTTCTATACAAAAATCCGACTACCACTAAAAAAGCCAACGATTTATCACACTATAGTGAGGGGGTCTCGATGGTCCTGGGATTTTCTATACAAAAATCCGACTACCACTAAAAAAGCATGGAATTTTCACACTATAGTGAGGGGGTCTAGATGGTCCTGGGATTTTCAATACAAAAAATTTTTTTCTATACAAAAATCCGACTACCACTAAAAAAGCCAAGGATTTTTCAGACTATAGTGAGGTGGTCTCCTTGGTCCTGAGAAAAAGGTGGTCTACACTAAAAAACGTGGTAAATTTTTCAATTGAAGTAAATAATGGTCCTAAAAATTAAATTACAATAAATTATGGTCAAAATTTTTGAATTACAGTAAATTATGGTCCTAAAAATTAAATTACAGTAAATGATGGTCAAAATTTTTGAATTACAGTAAATTATGGTCAAAATTTTTCAATTACAGTAAAATAAGGTCCAATTTTTCAATTAAAGTAAATAATGGTCCTAAAAATTAAATTAAAGTAAATTATGGTCCTAAAAATTAAATTAAAGTAAATTATGGTCCTAAAAAATTAAATTAAAGTAAATTAAGGTTCTAAAAAATTAAATTAAAGTTAATTAAGGTCTAAATTTTAAATTAAAGTTAATTAAGGTCTAAATTTAAAATTAAGTAATCAATGGTAAAAAATTTTAAATAAGTAATAATTTTTAAATAAGTAAATTAAAGTAATAATTTTTAAATAAGTAAATTAAAGTAATGTAATAAGTAAATTAAAGTAATATTTTAAAATTTATTAACAAAAAGTTGAAGGTGTTTGAGAATTGAAATTTTTTAATGAAAATTTTAATGAAATATTTTTCAATGATAATTTTTAATGGAAATTTTTATGCAATAATTTTTTAAGTAATTTTTAATGGAAATTTTTATGGAATAATTTTTTAAGTTAATTTTTAATGGAAATTTTTATGAAATATTTCTAAATGATAATTTTAAATGGAAATTTTTAATGAAATAATAATAATAATAATAATAATAATAATAATAATAATAGTAATAATATATCAACCAAATACATAAAAATGAACTAGACACAAAAAACACAAACAAATAACAAATGTAAAGATATAAAATTTATTCAATAAAATTAGTCCTCATCGGACAAAATAACGTCATCGATATCGATGTCATCTTCTCCAAAATCTTCATTTAATTCTTCCTCATCTTCTCCAAAATCTTCATTTAATTCTTCCTCATCTTCTCCGTCATTTTCTCCAACATTTTCTGAAACATTTTCTGCAACAATTTCTGCAACATTTTCTCCAATATTTAATTCACTTAATCTTACATGCCCATATGCAAGACTAGCATTTTTCCCCACCCAAACCCTTTTGTCGTCTTTGTTTGTTAGTGCTATTTTTGTGTTTTTAATTGTAAAAATTTGATGATTTTTACTTGTTATTTTAGTCTGAGGAACCGAAAAAATCTGGTTAGTGTTATAACAATCCAGGTATGACTGATGTTTTATGTCACTACCTTTCAATGTTACACCTTTAGCCTTTTTTGTTTCCTCATCACCCAACAAGCTATAACATTTAGGTCTAAGAAAAACCCATTCCTTATATTTAAGACCTTTATTCTCGTCTTTGAACTTTCCAATGACTGAATCAAGGTTCTTACTATCTAAGGAATGACAACTATTGTAATTGGAAGTATCCAATAAATTATCTCGAATCATTGCAGGTAAAAGAACCTCAAGTTTACAGTTAATGACTTCAAGGAAAAAAGAATCTGTATCACCTGCAACGATATTAATTTTACAATTAAACTCATTGCGAAATGATTCCAGATCCTTATATTGTAATTCATACATTCTAAGTTTAGATAGATCAAGTACAGATTGACCAATGTAACTCGGTCTATCTAAACATATAGAATCTGAATTCAATTATGCAGCGATTAAATTATCGTCTATTTTAATAGATTTTTTAAAAGTTGGCTTCGAAGAATATTTAACAAGTTTACCGGCAGTTGTACAAAGACGAAGATTCATTCTTCTCTTTAAATTTTCAACTGTTTTGCCATATAAACTGTTATTTAGTAATTTATAATAATTTTTATCTAAGTTATTTATGCTTTTTGACCGTAATTCAGTATTTGTATCTATATATTTTTTAAAAATTGGAGATTGCTTAAATCTTACACCTCTATTTACACGTGTTACTTTAACACCAAGTTCCAAATATAATTTTAATAATCTCCAATGAATAACATAATTAGATTTTGGAAGATGAGTTAATAATAATTTTTCAACCTTAGACCCAGCAGGTTTCATTTTTTCAGCAGCTACAGGGAAATCATCCAACTTATCATGAAGCTCAGAAGGAATTACAAGATCAACTTCAAGTGTGTATCCATAAGACAAAGATTCAAGATTTAAATTCCTACATTCATCCATTATTTTATCAAATCCATCAAGAACCCAACAAAATTCGCCACAAGGTAATGATTGACTTAAAGCCCAACCATAAAGATTATTAATATCTATATAAAGTAACTCGGTGTTCTCGTCGGTTTTTACGTAATGCTTATTCACAAAAGTAAGACCGCCTCTTATTCCACCCTCATAAAAGCTAAACATTTCGTTTTCAGTTATGAGTTCAATTGGTTCATTTAAAGACATTAATGCAGAAGACCAAGACATACCTGGAATTCCGAAATAATTCAAAGGCTCTAATCTATTGTGAGCAATTGATTTCAACCTAAACTGATGAAAGAAATCAGCCAAAAGAAAACAATCAAGTTTTAGGTAGATCATCATATAATCTAATAAAGTTCTGCAATTAGATTCTACCCAAATCTCCTGAGCTTTTTCATACTCAAGCTCAGTGACACCCTCCCAGATTGGTGGTAATTCATACGTAGTTTGTAGGACATCTAAAGAAGTGGCGAAATTATAAGGGAAGATTCCTTTTTCACATACTATGGTGCCAGAAAAAGCAGAATTAGTAAAAGGCAAAGAATTCAAAGTTTTGACTGCTTTAGCCAAAGAATCATTGACAAATTGATATGAATCAATGAATCTTATACTAATTTTGCCTAAATGAGCAATCAAAGATATAAATTTTTCCGTAGTTATTGGGAAGCACCCTAAATTCCAATTTTTAAATTTATTTAATCCATATTTAAGTATATGATGCATATCGTATCCCTTCAAGTTGTGAAATACGATAGGCAAAATTTTATTTATTTTTCTATTTACGTTACATGTGCTACAAGCTGCACCCAAGTATTTGCCCGTAAAATGATCGTGATCTCTAACAGGATCCACGATAGATTTCAAACAAAGATAACAAACCGTTGAATTAATGAATTGTTGTTGCTCATTTTTAGTTAATTTAATCATTGGTTTCCTACCCATTTTATAATAAAAAGGAAGAACCTTATTTAATGCTATATCCTCTATAGCACTTAAAAAACTCTCGACGCAATCTAAACCTATGAACTGCTGATAAGATTTAGATCCGTCAAAGTTATTTACTAGTAAAAGACCAGCAGATATTGGTATGTGTCGCTGAAAATGATCATTATCACAAGGTAAAATAGCCTCAAAATCGGCATAAACTACGAAAGGAGGAGTTACTGTTTTCGACCAGTCAGTAAACTGTAAGAATTTATTTTGAGGGAAAGTATAAAGAGTAGTTCCTAATTGATTGCGTTTGCATAATATTTCATGTTTTTCTAGTGCGTTTCTATTTTTAAAACCATTCAAACAACGATGACACCATATTGATTGTATGCGTGTAGGACAACTAGTGTTTATGTGGCAATTCAGTAACTTATTTAAATTGCTTATAGCAATGTAATGGAAATTGTTCCCTTTATTTAATAAAAGTAAATTAATTACTGTTCCATTTAAAACTTTGGAACGTTGTATAATGTCTAAATGGGGGTGTTTTAAAACGTAATTATCTATTAATTGTTTGTTATTGTCATAAGAAAAAATGTTAATTATTAAACCAGGATTTTTGGCCTCAAATTTTCTAATATCTTTTAATTTCATTGGTAAATCTAATGGATTATATATTAAGTCTGATAAATTATAACTTGATGTCCTATTTCTAGCATAACTATTAACCTCATCATATTTTAAAATAGCTAAAATGCTATATAAAAAACACGAATCATCGGTGTTTTTTACATTAATTAGGCATTTTTTATTTTTTAGACAAGTAGGTAGTTCAATGAAACTCCTACCACTTAATCTACTTAACCTACTTATTTTCGTTATAGTGAAGTGGATTTCTGTTATTTTTTTTATAATCCAACTACTTCCTAACTCTGTGATATTACTTATTTTCTCGTTTAGTTCCCTAATGCCTTCGTCAAAAAATGATGCAGTTAAAGGTTTTGCGTAATTCGAAATATTATTAACCTTTATTTCCCCGTCTTTTTCAAATTCGATTGTTATTCCGAATTGAATTTTGACGGAGCCTAATTCGTTAATAATATCTCGTAATTTTATAATTAATTGTTCTGGAAATATTATTTCCTTTATATTCAAGTTACTTGTATTTAGACTTAAAATTTGATGTGTACCCCTTAAATCTTTTTGTACTATGGGTACATTACCTCCTATTTGTACATTAGTAGTCGAAGAGTCGAGTGAAAGATTATCAAATTCATTATTGGGTTCATCTACATCCCAAGAGTCGAGTGAAAGATTATCAAATTCATTATTGGGTTCATCTACATCCCAAGAGTCGAGTGAAAGATTATCAAATTCATTATTGGGTTCATCTACATCCCAAGAATCGAGTGAAAGATTATCAAATTCATTATAGGATTCATCAACTAATCCGACCTGGGATTCAACAAAAGGCAATCCATCATTGGATTCAGCAAAAGACAATCCATCATTGGATTCAGCAAAAGACAATCCATCATTGGATTCAGCAAAAGACAATCCATCATTGGATTCATCAACTAATCCGACCTGGGATTCAACAAATGTATTTAATTTAATTTTTTTATTAGTAGTATTTATTTCAATAGTTGAAGGACGTTTAAAAATAACATCTTTTTTAGAATTGAACCTATCTAAATGTTGTTTATGCTTATTATAAAAAACGCTATATGTTAAGGGCTCGCTAATCTTACATATGGGGCATATAAAAAAAGTTTTATTATAGTATTTTTTAGAATAATAATTCTCCATTATAGAATGGCAATTATTATGTTCTTTCGACGAACAATAATTTGGGTAAAGTATACCTAAAAATATATACATTTTAAAATTTGGCTAAAACATTTGATAAAAATAAAACTATTAAAATTTTCTTATAATTTTGCATGTATGCATCCAATCAAAATTAATTATTTGCTATAAATGATAATTTAATGAAATAAATTTAACAAAAAATGTCTACTATAAATAGTATCCTATTAGAAGAAAATAGTACATCAGTTATAGGTATGGTATGTAAACCTCCTATTCAATTCCTTCAATATAATATGTACTATTTGAAATATCCTATTACTTATTCGTTCAAGGTAATTTTTTTTTTATTTAATTATTTAATATTAATTTGTTATAGGAACCAGTTAATTTAAAAACATGTCAATTCAATATTCAAATTGGAGATATTGGGGAAGAAGATAGAAAAAATCTTGGAGAAATTCTTAAATTAATTAATAAAGAAATGATTTTTAATGAAAAATTTACATTTATCAATTGTGAAAAAGGGTGTAAATTAGACGAAGATAAAAAATCAAAAGTGCGAATACTTATTCAAGGAGTCAAGATAAATGGAGTTATAATTAAACCAATTTGGAAAATTACAAATGTTTTTGAATAAATATTTAAGTGTTATTTTAAATGTTGTTGAAAAATTTAAAAGTTAATAATTATTTAATAAGGGTCAGATTATTATTAAAGAGTACTGCATGCTCACTGCAGACTATTATGTAGCTACGTGCTCACTGTAGACTACATTATTATTATTATCATTATATAAAAAATTTTACGAATTATGTAGCTACGTGCTCACTGTAGACTACATTATTATCATTATATAAAAAAATTTTACGAATTATGTAGCTACGTGCTCACTGTAGACTACATTATTATCATTATATAAAAAAATTTTACGAATTATGTAGCTACGTGCTCACTGTAGACTACATTATTATCATTATATAAAAAAATTTTACGAGGGATTTCCCCTTATTTCAAAATAAATATCATTAATAATTATCATTAATAATAAATTCATTATAAAATATTATTTAAAAATGTTAATAATTCATCATTATATAAAAAATTTACGAGGGATTTCCCCTTATTTCAAAATAAATATCATTAATAATTATCATTAATAATAAATTCATTATAAAATATTATTTAAAAATGTTAATAATTCATCATTATTAAAAAATTTTTTACGAAGGATTTACCCTTATTTTTACTCTTAAAATAAAATTTTATTAAAAATATTAATAATCATTTTTAAAAATATTATTAATTTCATTATAAAATATTATTAAAAAATTTTTTACGAGGGATTTACCCTTATTTTTACTCTTAAAATAAAATTTTATTAAAAATATTAATAATCATTTTTAAAATATTATTTAAAAATTGCTAAAAATACTTACATTTGTCATTTTTCATTGTAGCATTTTTAACATTTTTCATTGTTTCATTTTTCATTGTTGCATTTTTAACATTTTTCATTGTTGCATTTTTAACATTTTTCATTGTAGCATTTTTAACATTTTTCATTGTTTCATTTTTCATTGTTTCATTATTCATTGTTGCATTTTTAACATTTTTCATTGTTGCATTTTTAACATTTTTCATTGTTGCATTATTATTCATTTTTGATTTTTTATCTAAAAATAATTAAATTTTAATAATTAAAAAAATAAAATTCTTACGATCCTTGGTACTAGCAAATTATGACCAAATTTGAGAAACAAATCATTTATATACTTCTTCTACTTAATACATTACGTAATAATTAAATTTGATACCAAGCGTAATAATTAAAGGATTTGATATCAAGCGTAATAATTAAAGGATTAAATAACTTGTGTAATAATTAAAGGATTAAATAACTTGCGCAATAATTAACTTAATTAAAAATTTATTGAAATAATTTAAATAATAAACTAAAATTTAAATAATAAACTAAAAATTTATTGAAATAATTTAAATTAATTTTATCCAATTGATTTATTTATAAATTATAAAAAATCATTTACTTACTCTATTATTTAAAAATTTTATTATATGCTTATCGAAAAATTAAAATGGAATGCATTGTTTGCTACACTGAATACGCTATAGAAATGTTTATAACTATTGGCTGTAACCATTCGTTTTGTAGAATAAATTATTTTAATTGTGAATATTTTTTTTTTGAATATTTTAATTGTGAATATTATTTTAGTGAATATTTTAAAAACAACTTTTTATTATAAAAATTTATTTCATTGACTTTAACCAAGCCAAACAATGTTGTCCACATGTTTTTGTTATAGGATTTTGGTAACGTATTCGATTGTATTCAATTGGCATTGACATTGATTGTAGTTTATTGATTAATATAGGTGGATAATAGAATCCCATTGGATCAAATGCATATATTTTGTCTGGTTTCACGTATACTGCAAGCCAATGTTCACCATTCAGATTAGCAGATTGAGTATTTACAATTATTGCTTTGTTGACATCTAAATAAGGTATTTTGTCTAATGGGAAAACACCTAGAAATTCTTTTCCTAGTAATTTTCTTCCGATAACATGTATCTGAATAGAACTAAATTAATAATAATTAAATAATTTAAATTAATTCTTACTTCATATTTGATTAATTGATTTTCGATATTTGGTTTATATTATACCAAAACAGTACGAGTAGATGTAATTTGAATTTCTTTTTCAAAAACTCCATATACAATTACAGAAACGGCTTCAGTAAGTGAAGATGCGAATTTAATATCTAATCGCAAATTTCCACTTTGTGGTAACTGACTTTGATGAAGATCAAAATCTGGTGCCAATACGAATGTAAAGAATGGATACTTGCTCTTAAAATCAGACATGGTGATACCACAATTCATATTTTTATTTAGATACCCCATATTTCTAATAATCGATTGCATATAACTTGTACTATAATCATCATTCTCAAAATCTTGACTATATTTTTCGCGATAATCACTTCCTTTACTTAAAGTTATGGACTTGACATTAAAGTGATCAAATATAGAAAATGATTCTGAAAACGATCCACTAAATCTTTTACTAGATTGAAATGCAACAAGTATAAAATTAGGTAATCGTCTATCTCCAAATATTTGTTCTTTATAAAAAGAGGAAGAACCAATAGGTAATGAGAAATCAACAACTTCTTTGCTTCTTAAAGGATAAATTGCATTTTTGGTAGACAGACCAATTTGATGTCCTGCCAAAACCGATGGTTCAACACGAACTCTTCTAACCATTAATTTTGCGTCTAATAATAAAATTTTCGGTTCAATTTTCGCACAAGTTAAACTAAGTGTTGGATTTGATCTTGTTAATTTAATTTGAACACTAACACCTGGTAGTAAATATTTAGGTTGATCAAAGAAATCAAATTGAAGTGGGGAACATAAAGAAAAGGATTTTGATTTTTCAATCCATGTTTTTCTCGTAAGATCTTTGTTAGTATACCCCATTCCACCTAAAGATGTTCGTTTAGTATCTCCGTCATAATTTATAAGTGTTTCAATTAATGCTTTGTGGGCAAATCTATCATTTGATCCTTCAACTTTGATTGAATTAAAAATTAATTCAACATCTTTAAAAAGGGTTTGGAAGAAGAAATTATTTGGAATTACTTCTGATTCGCCTAAATTCTCACCTAAATTATTAACAACTTTCAATTGAATATATAACAAAGTATCATTCAAATCTAAATATTCAGTCTGTGATCCATTTATGTAAAATTGAATCGAAGAATAACCAGCATCTGTAATTGAATTCAATGGGTATACATCTTCAAATGCTCCATGTTCAATCACTGTTTGGGGAGAAGGTCTATCAAAAGACATAATTCTGATTTAGCGCTAATCATTTTTCAAAGATGGTACCATATCCTTTCATTCTTTTGTTTATATGTTTCTTCATAATTTTTCGACGTTTAAGTATTCCGCCTTTTTGTTCTTTATCATTTTTAAATACATCGGATACTTTATTAATTACTTCAGGTAAATGTTGCATCACTGCTGGTAATGATTCTTTAATTTCAGAAATTGCATTTGATTTTAAAGCAGGCAAGATATTTGCATTGTTATTTATTACGTCATTAGCTGTTTTCATACCAAAATTTCCTATTCGTCTAAGAATTGGGAGTGCAAATCTACCTATTGTCTTCAACCAACCGGTTCCATATTGTTTACCAACAAAATATGGTAAATCACCACCCGATTGGTTACTACTATAAAAATGTATTATGTCAGGATTACTCATTTATTTTACGAAAATGTAATGTCAAGTATGTTTTATCTTCTTTTCCAAATATATATTTTCCGCTATCATCTCGTATATTGATTTCTATATTGTTTATATATGAAGACGATACAGGTAAGTACATTGGATTCTTTTCAATTATTTGTACTAAATCATCTTTTTTATGTTTTTCCACCCAAATACATTTCAAAAGAGGGACCAATGTATCACCAACAATAATAGGTTCGATAATATTTGTATAGATCATCAATTGTTGATTGCGTTGTAATACTTCAGGTTCTTTAAAACCAATAATAAGTTTGTCAGTATATGTTTCTTCTAATAATCCTAAACTATTAGCTAAAAATTTACTAAATTGAACTTTACTGACATCATCATCCATTACAATTTTAACGATTTTTCCTTTTTGAATATCAACAGATTTAAATGGACGGGGATAAAAGGTTGATAGTTGATCATTTATTTGTGAAAGATCTGTAATGATATTTTCTTCGAATGTATCTGTATACTCGACATCGTAATAATATTGTATAGTTAATCGAATTGTATCAAACTTTATTTTTCGATTATTTGGAGGAATAGTGATTTGGTTCAAGGTTTGTTTAAAAGTTATTTCTTTTTCTGAAAATCCCAATTTTTGCGCTTCTTTAATACTATCGAATTCTACTTTAAAAGGAAAATATTTACAATTAATGTTCAATGTATTTCCATCAATATATATTAAATAAAATGGAGAGTCGTGACTGATTGTATATTCATTTTTTTCTTGGTTAAAGTAAAAGTATTCATAACTTGTATGTAATACACTTTTACTATATTTGACATTTGAATTACTGTAAAAAGGAAAATAATTATACACAAAGGTAAAGTCCATGAGAGCTACTTCCCATTCACCATCCAAGTAAATAGGATTTTGAAATTCAACATTAAATTTACCTGCTTCATTATTTGGATGAGTCTGAGGACAACTATTAGAAGGTAAATTCACATAAAAATCTTTTTTAATCATTTATTTTACGAAAATGTAATGTCAAGTGTGTTTTTGTATCTCTACTAAATTTTATTAATTTTCCACTATCATCTCGTATATTGATTTCAATGTTGTTTATAGAAGAATTAGAAATTGGTAGATACATTGGATTCTTCATTTCTAGTTGCACAATTTCTCCTTGTTCATATTTTTTTATCCAAATAGATTTCAATAACGGAACTCTTACATCTCCAACAGTCAATGGTTCGATAATATTTGAGTAAATAAACATTTGTTGATGATGATTAAATAATTTTGGAATTTTTGTTCCAATAATTTCTTTCTCTGTAAATGTTTGTTTCTTTAATCCCAATGTTTTTGTTAAATTTTTATCAAAGGTTATTGATGAAATGTTATCAGCAAGACTTATTTTAACCAATTCATTATTTTGTATTTTTAAATCTTTAAAGGGAGACGGATTAATTGTCATTAACTGACCATGTATTTCAGATAAAGTATTGATGTATAGTTCATCTTCGAAATAATGTTCAAATTTTGTTTTTTCAACAACACTTATAATTATACCAAATTGATCAATTGTTTTATCTTCTGTAAATTTTGGTAATTTAATTCGCAAATGATCACTATCACTAATAACCGATACTGATTTTAATCCAAATTTATTAGCATGTTCAAAATCTGGAAACGTTATTTTAAATGGAACATGTGGACAAACAACAACCAAATTCTCATATCTTTCAATGAACATGTCAACTTCAGGAGTATTTTTAGGATTTATTACTTCAAAGGTTCGATTTGAATTATTTATTCTAAAATATTTAATTTCTTCATCCATCTTTACTTTTTCATATTGTATCAATGAATTACTGTAATAAGGAAAAGTATTATACACAAAGGTAAAGTCCATGAGAGCTACTTCCCATTCACCATCCAAGTAAATAGGATTTTGAAATTCAACATTAAATTTACTAGCTTCATTATCAGGGAAAATAAGAGGACAACTATTAGAAGGTAAAATAATATAAAAATCTTTCATAATATTTATTTAATCAATTGATTTTCGGATATCCAAGATGGAGTTTCATATCCATGCCATTTAACATAGTATTGTTTATATTTACCATCTTTTTTGGTTTTTAAAATCTTTTGAATTCTAAATATTGTAGGAGCAGGAATTACTTGGAGTTCTTGTTCATAGAATTTACCAGTGATTGGTTTGTTTTCATGATCAACTATCACATACATGACAGGATTCTGTTTTGTATCGATTTTAAAAATTTGATATACTTCATCACTCCAATTATTATCAAAGTTTTTGATGAATGGTGAAGAATTGATTTTACTAATTCTTACATGATCACCAACCTTGTATTTTGGTTTATTGATTTTCTCTAACTTTGGTTGATTTTTAGTAAAATCAGCAAGTGTTTGTCCTTTTAATCCTCTGTGTGGTGAATGATTGTAACTGAAAATAATTTTTGGCAAAACATTTATCCAAGTTTTATTACCTTGATATACAAAATATTTTTTCAATCGATCTCTTAAAGTTCGATTAAATCGTTCTACATGAGCAGCTTTGAACTGAGAAAATACCGAGTAGTGGTTTATTCCTTTGATAACCTCTTTAACTTTGCTGTTATAAAATTCTTTACCTAAATCATATATTTAAAAATTAATTAATTAAATTTAATTACCTAAATCCGTTTGTAAATTAATAGGTTTACCATCTGCAAACATTTCTTTTATCGCATCAGCCATTTCATTTGCAGATTTAGTTTTTGTAGGAACAGCACGAGCATATCTATTAAAAACATCTATACAAGTCAGAATATATTTGTACCCCTTGTTAATTTTTGAATAAGGTATCATTTCCATCAAATCCATTTGCCATACATCATTGTTTCCAATTGTTTTGTATGGTCTTGTTGGAAATCGTTTCAACATTGGTTTATTTAAACTATATGCTAATTGATTAGATAACCATTTCTGAGTTTCTTTCTTTGAATTATTCACTCGTTTTGTTAATTTTTCTACGCCACCAAAACCATCTGGATCTTTTGGGTTTGTCCATATTGTTTTTAACTTTTTCTCTATTGTTTTCACTTTTTTCACTTTTGTTTTCACATTTGTTTTCACATTTTTCACTTTTGTGTTGGTTTTGTGATACGTTTCCTTCATTATTACAACAAGTTGTCAAAATATTAAAATCTACAATATTTTTATTTGGTAATGAACTCTTGATACCCATTAAGAACTTAATGATGAGATTGCACTAATTGCAGATAAGACTATAGGAATTAGTGCACCCAAGAACCCTCCTTTTTGTTTATATATTATCTTTCTCATTAGACGACGATTTTTTGTATCAACTAGAGATAAAAGTGATCTTTTATGTCTTTGCAATACTAATCTTTTAGCTTTAGTTATATTTACATTACCACGGACAACATTTATAATAACTTCAAGTAAATCATCAATAACAAATGATGGAAAAGATTGTAAAATTGATATTCGTTTCGAATTTGGTGCCTTTATTAAAGCATTAAAATATGGTAAACTCCGTTCAAATTTCATTATTATTATTAATTTACGCGACGGATTGTTTATAATTTGATCCACTTCTTGATTTGTTTCTTAGTTTTTGTACTTTTTGATCCACTTTTTGTTTTCTTTGTACGTTTTGTTTTCTTGGTAATTTTCTTCGAAACACTTGGAAGATTTTTAACAACTACTTTTTTAAATGACATGATTAATTTTATTTAGTTTTTAGTTTTGTTTATAAATCGTAACACCGTTTATATTAAAAATATCAGTTCTAATACGTATATCATCTGGACATTGTTGTGTAAAATCAAAAAATAAATATCCATGAGGAATTTTTGTCGCATCTTGGAATGAATCAATCAAAAATTTTCTATTATTTGGATAAGCTTGTCTTGCAAGAAAATCTATTATTGTTTGATCTCTAGGATTTTTGAAAATAATTAAATATTGGACATTTAAATTACGTGTTCTATGACTTCCACCTTGATGAAAAAGATTTTGTGTAATGAAAATAACTGTAACTCCACAATGTCTACTGATTTTTGTAAATAAATTATTAAAATCCTTTTCTTTATTTGCTTCCTGGTACAGATCATCGATAATAATAACATCACCTTGGCGTAATCTAGATGACCATTTTTTATCAAATCCTTTAATTATGGTCATTTTTAATTTACAGAAACTGTTTTGGGTCAATCCATGTTCTTCATCTGCACCTCGATGCCAATATATTTTATTAAATTTAGATTTAAACATGTTTGATTGTAATAAATTACATACAAATAAAGTTTTCCCGCTTCCACTAGGTCCTACTATTTGATATACTGCGTCATTTCTTAATTCCATTTTTTAATTAAATTATTTTATTTAATTTGTTTATAATTACAATAATTAGAATGATCAGCAACATTAATTATAGAGGAAGATGTGTAGTTAATGGAATGAAGTTCCCATCAGGAAAACCTCAACATGTCGTGGACAGAAGTGGAAAATATCCAATTTTATTCTTCAAGAGCGGGAAATGTAGGATAATGGGATGTAAGAAACCATTACAGGAAGGCGATCTCAAATATCAGATTCAAGATTTACAAATCCAATCAATTACATTAACGCTAGATATGGGTACATGCATTGATTTAAATGCATTGTCAAGGAAAACCGATAGTTACTACGAGCCTGAAATATTTCCAGCTTTACGTATTCTCAAGTATAACCCACTATGTGTAAATGTTTTTTCAAGTGGGAAAGTTGTTATATTAGGGATTAAAACATTTGATTATTTTAATCAAATTCAAGAAATTCAGAAATTCATTAAATCATTAACTATAAATATCACAACAAATGAAGAAATATTGGAATATTTATTAAGTTAATTAAATTAATTTAATTAATTGTGTTTAAATTAACTGAATATCTACAATAACAAAAATTCAAAAATGGATGACGATAAGCAAGCTTACATATTCCAGACTATATTAACAAAGATGGAAGAATTGTTCCCGAATATAAAGAACAGACTTTCGTATTGTGCTCCGGAACTATTAGCTTATAGAATCAAGCAACTAACGGGGATCAATATAGAAGAACTTATACGAAGACATTTCGAATCTGTCCAAGAATCGAGATTTAAATGCATAGACGATTGTGAAGTATGTATGGATCCGATGAAATTACCATGTCCGTTTAGATGTAGATGCTGCCAAGAATATAAGATGACTGAAGTTGTTCATATTTTATTAGCAGAATTAAGAAGAGCTTATTACAAGCAAATATTGGATGAATAAATTTTATATCTTTACATTTGTTAATTGTTTGTGTTTTATGTGTCTAGTTCATTTTTATGTATTTGGTTGATATATTATTACTATTTTTATTATTCCATTAAAATTTTCATTTGACTTTGAAAAATATTTCATTGAAATTATCTTAAAATTTTCCATCTAAAATTATCATTGAAAAATATTTCATAAAAATTTCCATTAAAAATTAACTTAAAAAATTATTCCATAAAAATTTCTATTAAAAATTACTTAAAAAATTATTTCATAAAAATTTTCATTAAAAATTACTTAAAAAATTATTCCATAAAAATTTCCATTAAAAATTACTTAAAAAATTATTTCATTAAAATTTTCATTAAAAAATTTCAATTCTCAAACACCTTCTATTATTTCAACTTTTTGTTAATAAATTTTAAAATCTTACTTTAATTTACTTATTACATTACTTATTAAAAATTATTACTTTAATTTACTTATTTAACTTTAATTTAAAATTTTTGACCATTGATTACTTAATTTTTAAATTTGGACCTTAATTAACTTTAATTTAATTTTTTAGAACCTTAATTTAGTTATTTGAGCCCATTCATTACTTTAATTTAAAAATTTGAACCATAATTTACTTTAATTCAAAAATTTGGACCATTATTTACTTTAATTGAAAAATTTGAACCTTAATTTACTTTAATTTAAATTTTTAGAACCATAATTAACTGTAATTGAAAAATTTGGACCAATATTTACTGTAATTTAATTTTTTAGAACCATAATTTACTGTAATTCAATTTTTAGAACCATCATTTACTTTAATTCAAAAATCTTAGCCCATAATTTACTTTAATTCAATTTTTAGACCCATAATTTACTTTAATTTAAAAATTTGGACCATAATTTACTGTAATTTAATTTTTAGAACCATAATTTACTTTAATTTAATTTTTAGGACCATAATTAACTGTAATTGAAAAATTTGGACCATTATTTACTTTAATTGAAAAATTTGAACCTTAATTTACTTTAATTTAAATTTTTAGAACCATAATTAACTGTAATTGAAAAATTTGGACCATTATTTACTGTAATTTAATTTTTAAGAACCATAATTTACTGTAATTTAATTTTTTAGAACCATAATTTACTGTAATTCAATTTTTAGAACCATTATTTACTGTAATTCAAAAATTTGGACCATTATTTACTGTAATTCAAAAATTTGGACCATTATTTACTTTAATTTAATTTTTAGACCCATAATTTACTGTAATTTAAAAATTTTGACCATAATTTACTGTAATTTAATTTTTTTAGAACCAAAATTTACTTTAATTTAATTTTTAGAACCATTATTTACTGTAATTTAAAAATTTTGACCATAATTTACTGTAATTTAATTTTTTAGGACCATTATTTACTTTAATTGAAAAAATTTACCACGTTTTTTTTTAGTGTAGACCACCTTTTTCTCAGGACCAAGGAGACCCACCTTAATTGAACTAGAAAAATCCATGCTTTTTTATTGATAGTCGAATTTTCTATTGAAAAAATTTTATTTGTATTGAAAATCCAGGACCATCGAGACCCCCCTCACTATAGTGTGATAAATCCTTGGCTTTTTTATTGATAGTAGGATTTTTGTATAGAAAAAAAATTTTTTGTATTGAAAATCCCAGGACCATCGAGACCCTCTCACTATAGTGTGATAAATCCTTGGCTTTTTAGTGGTAGTAAGATTTTTGTATAGAAAAAATTTTTTGTATTGAAAATCCCAGGACCATCGAGACCCCTTCACTATAGTCTGAAAATTCCATGCTTTTTTAGTGGTAGTCGGATTTTTGTATAGAAAATCCCAGGACCATCGAGACCCCCTCACTATAGTGTGATAAATCGTTGGCTTTTTTAGTGGTAGTCGGATTTTTGTATAGAAAAAATTTTTTGTATTGAAAAATTTTTTTTTGTATTGAAAATCCCAGGACCATCGAGACCCCCTCACTATAGTCTGAATAATTGCGTAATCAAAAGTTGCAGCAAAAAAATCGTGCAGCAAAAAAAATCGTGCAGCACACCCCCCCCCCCCCTGGGGGGGGGTCATTGCTGCAGCGGGCTACTTTCTACCTACTATAATAATAATAATAATAATAATAATAATAATAATGGTGTAAAAATTTTTTTTACGAATTTCAAACATTTGAATAATATAAACATTACAAGCTTTGTGATACCCAGTGCAAATCCCAATAGTAGGCTAGTTTCGAGCTTTTGACTCTCATCAGTACTATGCAGGAGACGCGAAGATTTCTCTTCACACCAGGTAAGTATACAATATTGCTGATTCAACTCTATTGCATACTTTTCCTGGTACACTGGAAATTACATCACTTGCAAATTAGCTAATTCCCAGAAAAAATATCTGCAAACTTATAAACATGGCGTATGAAAAATCATATTCACTTCTAGAGACCAAAATAGTCCAAATACACAGAAACTGTTTACAAGTGCATCCGTAAACCTTTTACTATTTTAACTTGTAATGGTGTAAATTTATTTTTTGTATACTTACCTGGCGCGAAGAGAAATCTTCGACGTCTACTGCATAGTACTGATGAAAGCCAAAAACTCGAAACTAATCTACTATTGGGATTTGCACTGGGTATCACAAAGCTTGTAATGTTTATATTAATAATAATAATAATAATAATAATAATAATAATAATAATAATAATAATAATAATAATAATAAAACTTTATTAATATAAATGTAGATAAATTAAAATATGAATTTACTTTTCTGGCACAGCTAATAATGTTTTCATATTTTTTAGTTGTTGAAAGTGTAGAGACATATCTGTATTAAGTACTATTTCAATAACAAGTAGTCGAAGCTCTCTGAAATTACGCTACAATTATATTTATAAATTATTTCTAAAATTATTTAACTATTTACTTTTTCACTATTCTTTTAAATAAAGAATATAAGAAGTTTCACCTTTTAACACGAGGATTTTGATTTCAAAAGCAAACTGTTGGATAGCTTACAAATTTTTTGAAATCCATCGGAGAAAATATTTAATGTGATCGTAATTTTACCGATAAGTTTTATATTTTCCTTAAGAATTTGGATCGCGACGTCTTAAAAAAATATCAATGGGGTCGCCAACACAAAAGGTTGAGAACCACTACAACTGGTCTAGAAACTTATTTGTTTGTTTCTTTTCAGTAATAATAAATAATAAATTAAATAAATTTCAAAAAAAAATTTATTTTTAAAAGTTTTTCTAACATTTCTCGAGACCCCTGATGTACTGAGGTCGTTTCTATGTTGTCTTTTCCGAATTAAAATGTTACAAAAAGTTGAAAATAAGCGTTATAAACAATAAGATGAAATTTTTCTTCCAAACAGCTTTTGCGAGACCAAAAAAATCAGATTTTAATATTTATAATTTAATACATATTTTAGTATTATTCTTAAAAATTAACAAATCTTACTTATATTCTTCTTTGGTTAAATTTTTGAAAATCTGATAGCTTTCTTCACGGATGAGACGAAACACAGATGAAATGTGGTGGTTTTCTAGAACTCCTCTATCATTATATAACAAGGCTAAATCTGAACTAAAAAAATAGTGAAATATTTTTTATATATAAATCAAAAGATTTTAAATCATGATAAGTATTTCGGACGCGTAAGTTAAGAAATTAAGTTATTTATTTATTTATAACACAAATAAAAATAAAGTTGTTATTTCATTGTTGCTACATTTGAATTTAAAATATCGATCATATAAATGGGTCTTGAATATTGGCATAATACGATTATACCGTATATACTCGCGTATAAGTCGAGAAATTTACGTCAAATTTTCAAGTCAAAATAGCCACTTCGACTTATACGCGTGTCAAAAAACGTACAAATTAATTTTTAATGAAATCATTAAACCTTTTTTTTATTTTTGTTACTTCGACTTATACGCCGGTTTCCAATTTAGGACTTAAAAACCTCTTAAAATTTACTCGACTTATACGCGAGTATATACGGTAATTTATTATTTGGATAAGAAAACTGTAAATAAGGAGATGTGGTGACGCTCTGATCGTTCTTGCAAAGGTCGTTAACATACAATTAATGGGGCTATAGTAAAATCACCATATCTGCATTCACATGTAATGTCTGCTGGTCAGTTGGGAAAAGCTCGAGTTCGTTCAACCTTCAGAACACGTGCAGAAAAATCCGAAGGACCAACAAGAGCTATAATCAGCAATGGGGAATTTGAATCCATCAGGTCAAGCTGCCATACTGAAAATAGAAGATATTTTTTGAATTTATTAAATTTTTGTTATGGCCATAGCCCATCGCGTTCCGCGTCACCGACTACATATAAATCCATTTTTATCCCGCATCAGAATTCATTTTTAGTGTGGTGAGCGAAAAGGTTCACATTTCACTATGTAACTGTCTTCTTTCCAAATTACTATTATCTGAACTTGAATGAATAAAACAAATCTATCCTTATAATTATTATAATCATAAGTGAGACGCAATTGCAAAGTCCACTAATTTAGCAATTCGAATTGGATAAATATAGTGGTGAAATGAAAACCAATTATTCTTACATGAGGTCGAAGCTCATTTCATTATCGATCCGATTCTTGAATGTTAAATATTTAACAGAGGGAGTTTTGGCAGAATTTTCTATTCGCAATATAGAACAAACTTTAAATTTGAGGAAAGCCGTTATTAACAATGCTGACATAGCCGATGAAATACAAGAAACTATTGAATGCGTTACTGAAATCACGGAGAAGTTAAATATCGAAAAGGACATAACAACTTATATTGAAATAGAAAACTGTTGTTGATCACGATATGCTCAATAGTAAATAATCAACAGCATTTATGATTTATAATTTCAGAAGAACTATCATCTCCCATGTGCCGAAATCCTACATTTTATGAAATAATACTCGATAAAGGTAAAGCCGAAAACTTGTGTTAACACGTTGACTGTCAAGCCTTTTCAAGAAAACTTCCCAGGGGCCAAGAAATATTTTTTGTTTGAGGTCTTTTTTAAATCAAGATTGAATAAAAAGTAATTTGTTATTAATTAAAATGTTAAAAATGAAAAGTTAGAAATTACGAATATTCTAAATATTGTGCAGCACTTATCATCAGGGGTCATGTAACCCATATTTGGGTGACGCTCTTAACTTTTATGTTACTGGGAAGGTGCGTAGCGAATACCCATTTCGTATCTGTAAAAACTGTATTAGACACACACATACATATTTCCAACAAAATAACAGTAACAATCGTAAGGTTTTGGTATTGGGTATATAATTATAAAATAATAAAATGAGTTTGTAAAGAAAATTACTAAAATCTGATAAAGAAATAGAGGACATTTTAGAAGAAGACGTGTCAGTTTTTGATGATGATGGTGATTCTGCAATTGATCCATTGTGAACAAAGATGTGATGAATGCTAAACTAAAAAAGGCAAAGTGATAGCCAAAGAAGATAGTAATGGAATTTTAGTGATGAAGTGGAAAGATATAAGTAATGTGAGACTCTTATCTACCAAACATTCTAGAGAATTAGTTGACATAGATGATGAAGCCGATGAATCAGGACCATCAAATCGATCAAAACACCGAAAACGAACCAACAAACCCTTAGCAATTGTTGCATATAATAAAGGGAAGTCTAGTATAGATATATCTGATCAAACGACATCATATGCTACAAGTCTTCAAAAAGGTGTAAAATGGTACAGAAAACTTGGAGTAGAACTTTTTCTTGGAATATCGGTTGTAAATGCATATATAGTTTACAAAAAAACTACAGGAAAGAAAATTGGAATTAGGTGCTTCAGAGAAAGCATTGCTTTATCTTCTCCAGGTCTACAACATAAGATGTATAAAAATCCAAAAGTGATTGTAACTCATGTCATGATGACTAAAACTGATGACAAAAACAAAAAGATAAGACGAGCTTGTAAAATTTGTTATAGCAAAATGAAGTATGAAAAAGGTACTGATTATGCAAGGAAGCATACTATAAAAGTATATACATACTGCCCGCAATGGGATGGAGAACCATACTTGTACATTGATGCTTCACTAATTACCATGGTAAATAAAATAAAAATTTATAGTGAGACTTTAATTATTTTTCAATTATATTTTATTTTTGCATTTACTTTTGTACTTATAAAGGTACTTATTTCTGCAGCTTTAATTGTCAGTAATATGAAAATTATTTAATAATAAGGTATTTTATAATAGGAGAGTTCAATATTTTTTGTTTGTAAGCTATTCTTTAACCCTTTTAATACTGTAGGGACATATTGTCCCAGAGAATTTCTAATAATTACTAAAATAATTTAAATACTTACAAATGCATTGGGATATGGGATTTTAGTACAATATGTCCCAATTATTATTTTGCAATAATCAATAAATAAAATGATCATTTATTTAAATATTTGTTTTTCCAGTCAAACTAAATTAGCAAAAAATATTTTGTGCTATAAATATTACATGAATTATTAAAATAAAAAAATCGTTGAAAAGGTTAATGAACAAAATAAGAGTTCTTCATCCTTTATTTTCCTCTGGAGGCCACCAATCATATACCAAACTGTCAACTAATAACCACAAATGTGTGAAATAACATATAATATCTCCTACATTTAGGTTACAGAGTTCTAAAATAGTTTAAGGTCATCACCCATATATGGGTGACGTGGTAGTAAACGTGTTAAGTATAACAAAAAATATTTTAACTTTTGTAAAAATGAAAATACATCAAATATGATTATATCTTCGAATTAAATATTCTAACTTAATCAGTGCTTTTTTCTGACGGAACGCTTCGGAACGGCGTTCCGGCATTTTTTTTCGCTGAATGATTTTAAAAAATTGACATATGTTTTGGTTTTTTGTCATATTTCTATTTCTGACATTTCAAATATTCAATTACAATCAAATTAAAAGTAGTAGTCGTACGCCAAAGCGAGTGAATCATAACTCCGTGCTTCCTATGTGTTATTAGTTTCAAGATGGGCATGAAAATATCAAAGGAATGGGCCAATAATGAGATATCTCATTATGGTGAAGATAGAAGGTAACAGCTGACGTCGCTGCGGAAAATATTTTTGATCACAATGAATCTGCTGGACATAAAGCTGCATTAAAGAGTTATGTGCGTTCCGGCACCTTTTGTACCAGAAAAAAAGCACTGAACTTAATAATGGTTACTTTAAGGAATTCGGAGCTTACCTTGAATTTACATGAAAGCCGTTAGTTGTGCCTGTATGTTCGTAATCATGAATTAATGCAGCAAATAATACTGCTAGGATTTCTAAATCTGTCATCCATCGCTAAAATATTAAAAATAAGTTTTTAATGCTATCAATGTAATAAATATTCCAAGATTAAAATTAATCGCCACTGATTCCATTTTCGTTCTTTATATCAAATGAAATTACAAATAAGACAAAACTTGTTGACATCAAATAATTAAAATACAGAACATGCGCTTGTCTCATTTCCTAAAACACGTCGAATTTCTCAACATATTTTTATAAAAAAAATCACAATAATAATAATTAGAATACGACATTTTTAAATAAAATTCCATTTTAGCATCCAATAAAAACGCTATTAATAATATGTCCAATTTCATTATCTTTATTAGAAGCTGCTAAAATATCTTTTAAATTATTTTTTAAATCCGGTTCAAAAGTAAACGACATAATTCCAAGTATTTATTATATGACATATTGTATAATTTTAAACAAATTTTCAGCTTTGAATAAAATATTTTCAAAACCATTCATCAAAATATTTTAATATTTAAAAAATTTTCATTAATAAAACTTCTTTTTTAAAAAGCTATTTTAATTTTTAATTCAAAAATTTCAACTTAAAAAATCCAATTTAAAAATTATTTAAAAGTTATTTTAATAGTCAATTATTTACAATTTAAAATTATTTTGATAAATCATTGAAATATTTAACTCTCAGCTGAAAACACCTCACAATCTTAATATGGAATATTAGTAGTTTGATTATTGTTATGAATAATATTCATATTTATAAGCATGTGTTAAATTTGTGCAAATATTTTATGAAGTATTTATTGGTAATTTCTATGAATTCTATGTAATAAAAAATAAAACTCAATTTTAATCTTACCCATTGAAATTTAAGTCTTCCACAATAATATTTCTAAATACATTTTTAAATTTATTCAATATACAATAATAATAATAATCTTATTATTTTTATTGAAACACTACGTAACCTTTTTACTACATTAGATAGCAGGGTATCAGAAATATGTCATTTGCAAAAGATTAAAACAAATATAATTTGACAGTATCGACAATGGTGCACCACAAATCTTGCCAAATTTAATTGAAATATTTACATTTAAAGTACCTATTAAGATTCACTAACACACGTTTGGATGAATATATGCGAACTGGGAATTCAGCTTATGTGCCAAATTGTTGGGGTTGGGTTAGCTTAAAAGCATATGTTGTAGTCCTAAGGGGCTAAGTTATAGAAAAATTTTAAATTAGGAATAAATAAATACACCTAAACCCCGATTTGGTTCGTTAATTAGGACCATAGAAAGACGACGCAAATCGAAATCATTTATCGTATGTGTTTATACCAGTTTGTCATTAATTGGTATCTTGTAGTAAATTTCATAAAAAAGCCAAATATTATTAATAAAAACATATTTTTATATCATAAGTGTATGAATATCAACAAAAACTTTAATTCATTATATATTAAAGCAGTACAACAATACCTCACTTTGCGTCATGGTTACGTTCCAAAAAAACACGACGCAAAGTGAACTCTAAAATTAGCAAAACAAAGTGAAAATAAAAGTGTATTAAAATTGCGTTGATTTTCAGTTAGAAAAGGAATCCCCGAGTTTTAATGGCATGGCGCAATTAGTACAAAAGTCGTGCCATATTTTAGAAAAAAAAGAAAATTTCAAAAAATTTCAAAAAAAAAATTAAAGACTAAAACCCAAAACAACACAACTTCGAAAATCTAACGACGCACAATGAAAATTTATAATAATTCAGAAGCGACGCAACTTCGAAAAAACGCGAAACGAAATGACGCAAAGCGAGGTATTGGTGTACATTTAATAAAAAAACTTAAAACATTATTAAATTAAAACAAAAGTTCCCTAAAATTCATAAAAATTACAATTTTTTCAATCCTTTAATTCATTTTAAACTTTTAAATTTATTTAAAAATAAATTTTATATGCGGTCTCTGAAAATTTTGCATCTTAAAAAATTATTAAAATGTAACAATGAAAATTGAAATTATAACGACGCAACTTCGAAAACGACGCAAATCGAGGTTCAGGTGTACTGTAAATAGAAAAATAATTACCATAAATAGAAATAGTATAAAAGTAGTATAAATTATTTACTATAATTAAAAATATGCTAAATAGAGTAATTTATAAATATTAATAGATAATAAACAATTACTAAAAATAAGAATTAGATATTAGGAATTTAGTTTAAATTAAGAAAGTATTTTAAAAAAGGTCGACAATAAACTCAGGACATTGAGCTAAAGCAACTATTAATCAATATTGATTTAATCGAGCAACAGTTGGAGATATTAGTTTTTATTGTGCGTATTATATTAGATTTGATTTTGAGAATAATAACAGGTCGTGTCATAAATAATTCGAATCAGCTGTTGATCAGATCGGTATAAAGAGTGAAGCATTTCTGAAACGATTATTAACAAAATTCAGTAGCGATTTGCTAACCAGAATTGCCTCAAATAAAACAAAGTACTAACTGTTTAATTAAATACAAGTATTTAAAGTTATTTGAAATAAATTAAAATCCTGTCCACAGATACCAATGGTATCAGTTGATTTATCTGTTTGGAAATAAATTTTAGAGGGTATCTAGTGGGTAACGTTAAAACAAACTTGTTCTAATCGATCGCACGAATTTCGGGAATCTCCCTCCTTCTTGTTCCTTTCACCTTAGACCAGTAGCCCCAGCGTTTGACATCTTTATCTGAGGACGGTTCGAATAACTGATTTTTATTTTCATAGTGAAAACGGAATTTTTGATGTAACAAAACTAAATCATCGTAATTGTTGTAGATAATAATATATATTTATCAATACACAAGTTTTAGTTTTTCATTTAATTCATTTAGTTTATTTATATTACCTACACGCTAGAAAGTTTATCTTTGGAATCAGATAAAATAGTTTTCTTTGTAAAATATCTTAGTTCACTAAATCTAATCTAACAAAATTACAATGATTTAGCCGCAGATTTCCAATGTCAAATATCTCATTAGTTCAATTTTAAGATTTTGTTTTTTAATTAATAATTGAATTTATGGTTCAAAATTTGAGTAATAAATTAATTTTGCAGTTATATTCTATATTTTATATTACCTCTCCCTCTTTCTTGTTCTTTGGTGCCCGCCAAAATTCTGCCTTTCTGATTTATTCCCCTAGTAAAAGAGCTTACCGACTCCTAAATTAACCTAATTACACATAACTTTCTGTTGTCAAAATATTATTGTTAATACACTGCTAATGTACTTCTGATTCAACGCAGATACTTGCTAATCCTTTGAAAAAGTATTTCGAATTTATTTATCACATACACTTGGCTTAATGTGGTGAATTTATATTTTCTTACTTTTAAAAGAAGTTGAAATAAATCGAATTGCAAATAATAATAATAATAATAATAATAATAATAATAATAATAATAATAATAATAATAATAATAATAATAATAATAATAATAATAATAATAATAATAATAATAATAATAATAATAATAATAATAATAATAATAATAATAATAATAATAATAATAATAATAATAATAATTATTATTATTATTATTATTATTATTATTATTATTATTATTATTATTAACGCCAATCAAACATTCTTTTCACGATATATTTCGACAGTTTTCCTGTCATCATCAGGTGGGATATAATAACTAATTAAATTAAGGATTTTAAACAAATTTATTAATTATATATAAAAACTTTTTTATTTTATAAAAACATTTAATTATTTTTAAAAAATTATACTTAAATTAATATATTATTTTTTTAAAATTTTAACATTCAAAATTTAATTTAATAATTTAAAAATTTTTTTTAATTATTTAATTTATATCAACAATCAATACATACAGTATAAAAAAAATTATTTAAAAACTTATTTAAAAATACTCAAAACACAAGTATTTACTGCATTCTGCACATTAATTTTCGGATTCAATGATTTTATCAACAACGCCTCACAAATCACACGTTCCCAATAATTATCGAAATTTTTTAATAAAATTTTAAAATCAGACATACCTATTTCAATCTTACAGCCCTTATTGTGCTAACCAATATGGTTCAAAGCCTTCGGTCTACAATGTTCTCGAGCTTGAATACAGAGATGACGGGAAGTCTCTCCAATGTATGTGACATTACACCCATTACATGGAAACTGATAAACGAGGTCGGAACACAATTCGACCGGAGTTTTTTATTTATTAATAAACATATTGCGTACTTTCCATGAAGTTGACACTATCCTAAGGATTATAAAGTGAAGATAAGAAAGCAGTTAGGGAATTTAAACTATATTTATAAACATAAATTTGTTTAAAATCCTTAATTTAATTAGTTATTATATCCCATCTGATGATGACAGGAAAACTGTCGAAATATATCGTGAAAAGAATGTTTGATTGGCGTTATCTTATAATTAAATCATTGCCATGTATGTTTAACTAATTATTATTATTTTTATTATTATTATTATTATTATTATTATTATTATTATTATTATTATTATTATTATTATTATTATTTTATTATTATTATTATTTTTATTATTATTATTATTATTATTATTATTATTATTATTATTATTATTATTATTATTATTATTATTATTATTATTATTATTATTATTTTTTATATTAACATAAATCACCACTTACTGAAAGGCCACTTTGTGATATAATGATATGGCATGTTTGAGCAACATCGGCTGCATGAGTAAAACTATGATATGGATTGGAAAATTTTGCATATCCTTCTTCCAATTTTTGAAGGAAGTTTTCCAATGTTACTGAATCAATCTGTTAAAATGTCACTAATCACATAAAGATTAAAAGTTATTAAATGAATGTAAAAATATTAAGAAGTTAGAAATATTTTTAATTTAATTTCTCACTCAAAACATTTTTTAATACGTCAATTTCTATTACACCCGAAAAATCTACCTTGCTCTCTTCATCTTATTTCATGTTCGAATGAAATATTAAGTCGATGCATATGAAATGTATGATTTTTTAAGGAAAAATTAAATTCACTGAATTTTTAAAAAGCAGGCTATTCTTGGAGTTGTTAGTGAAATTAAATATTACCAATTATTAATCTGACTCCAAGCGTGTGTCTTGAGATATTAACAATAATAGGTTCTCGATGTTATCAATATTTATTTTTTATTACAACTACAATCTATTTCATTTCCGCTAACACAATTGCACAAAAAAGATTCGCCACTCTAAACCCGAGGATTGAAAAAGTTTTATTATAAAATCAAATACATTACAGGCCAATTAAGGCATAAGGGGAGAAATTCTCACCTTCATTACAATGTCTATATTTCACGTACTGAGGCCAATGAGTCCGGGACTCAAATGGCAAACTTTTTCCTTTTTCTCCATTTCCAGCGATGGAGGTCAGGTCTCCGCGAGCCGGTTACAGCACAGAGTTGTTGAGTTTTTATTTTTAAGTCGGTCCTTTCTCTGACTCCTCGTGTCCTTATTTTACCAAATCAATGAAAGCTCAACACAGAATAACTTTATTCGCTTTTTATCACAATTACAATTTGTCACTATTTGCACCTTTCTCTCAATTTAAATTTGGTTCGCTAAGGTAAGAAACCCAAGGGGCAATTACCTTTTCTTCTACGATCTAGCTTCTTTATAATTCACAAATTCCTCTTTTGACTTGTCCTTGCTGGATTTTCTGTTTAGCTTTTTCCTTTTTCTCTTCGACCAAATGGCGGCTTGCTCATTTCTAAGCTCTCCTTTTATACTGTTTTTAAGAGGCCAATTATCTAGCAAAATGAAATTAATTGTTTCCCCGGGCACCCTAAGTAAATTTTGAACGGTTCGACAATTACTTTAATTTATTTACCCTGCAATTATAATTCGAATTGTTATTCCCTTATCTGGTGTCTCGGGTCTCACTGCGCATCGGGTTTTCTTCAGTGCTCGGGTTCCCCATGGGCTCGGGCTTTCCATTGGCTCGGGCTTTCCATTACAGATTAATTAATTTTAATTAATTTGTTTTTCCTTATTAACTTTTTCTATGTTCACCCTATTACCTTTTTATTATGCTTTCTAACCTCGTCTAACAATTTGGCATTCAACCATACCCGATACCCCCGTTCAATATTGATTTTTAATTTTTATTAAATTTTAATTAATTTTGTACTTGTATTGATTTTACCAATTTTTGTTCTGCTTTCTGGTACCCTGTGAAATTTATTTTGTTTTGGTCTAACCCCAACAGAGTGAATAGATAAAATGCTTCTCGGTTGAACTACCTAAATTCTGAGTTTATTGTTTCTTCACTTCTTTAGTTTTCTCCAAATATATCGTCTATTTTTCTTCTGTCTTTTCTACTTCTGGTTTATTTGAGTCAATAAAGTTTTTGACAACCGCTTAAATTTCTTCTTCGTATTGAAAAACGTTTCCTCCTAAAATATATTCTAGGTGTTTAAAAAATTGATAATCAGTAGGAGATAAATCTGGTGATTATGGTAGATGTTGTTGAATTTCATAATTGAGTTCGTTAATTCTCTAAGCAATTGTATGTGAGATATGAGGTTTTGCATTATTGTGTAACATTGTAACACTGAAAAATGCATGGAAAACTGAAAATACAGAGACCGCCACCTATAAAATAACAAGGACTTATTCTGTTACAGTAATTGAATAGGTCCTTGTTTATTTCTAGGTGGCGGTCGCTGTATTTTCAATTTTTCATGCATTTTCTCAATATACTAGAAAACATTTTTTGCTGTTATAGTTCCAAGGTCGGAAAGAATAATCAATTACTCCATGCGCTCTCACCAAATTGTAACAGTAACTTCTTTGGATGGTGTGTAAGATTTAGAGCATGTTTTGGGGTACACAGTACCACAGACAGGACAGGCAAAATATTACAATAGAAGAAAGTGCTGTAATGAATTGAAAGTCGGAGACACTATATCTGTCGAGCACCCATTCTATAGATTTTTATTAATCAAGAGTATGTATGTTCGTTTAGAATAATAAATTTTTTAGAAAAATTAATTCGATTTTAAGATTTATTTATTTATTTCTAATTATCGTAAATTCCATTCTACTTAAAGTTTTCACTTCTGAAAATAAATTTCTATTATAAAATATTAAAATTTCTACCTTAAATTTTGTCATTATGTTATACTTGTGAAACAATTCGTATCCCAAATATTTGAGAGAGTGATTTTCGCTTGCTTCATCAACTTCGAATACATCGAAATTCCACGAATCAAGACCTGCCTAAATTTCAATATGAAAACATTTATAAAATTTCAAGATACCTTCATTAAAATCATCACGTTTGGTGGAATTGGAAGACCAGCACTACTCGACATTCTTCTATATATTCTAAATATAAATTATTTTTTAAGTATAAATTTCATTTTTATTTCTTTTTTTGGCATTTCCCTAATACCATTATTTCGATCAAAAAATAATTTGCAACTTAAACTAAATGTTAGACAGAAACTCACCTAAGGTCGCTGCTTAGTAAAATATCTCTGGGCAAAAAAATTGAAATTCTAAATGCCATGCCATCGGTATTCACAGCAAAAAAAGATTTAACAGAAAAAAAGATTTTACCTATCAACTTAGAAAATTGTTTTTGTTTTTAATAATATATTCTTGAAACTTATGAGTAAAGTTAAATCTTCTTCTAACATTGCGATCACGCCGATGGTGTAATTTATTCGACCGCCTAAAACATTTGAAGTTAGCGATAACGTTGAAAATTTTAGAAACAGAAATCTTTTGAACTTTCTCAAATGTCAGGAGATCACAGAAGACTATTTATCAAGGCGTTTTTATCAAAGGAAGCCACTCAGAAATTTAACCAAACAGATGCTAAATTGCATTACAAAATGACAATCCAAAATACATTTGTTGGGTATTTTGTGCAAGTCGGTATCACTGTCTGACTCCTTGGTGTCCTTTTATTAAGCAAATCGAACAACCCAACACAATAGTATTTATTCGAAATTATCACGATTACACTTTAATGAAACAATCTCCTTTACACAACTTTAAATAACTCTTTTTATTCTGGACACTTTAATTTCAGTCTAAATCTTGCGCACGGATAAATCTTCAAACAGGAGATGTCCCTTTCTGGTACGCTGGATTCAAAATGATTTGGTTAGCACTAAGTTAAATTCGTTTTTACTCCCTTTCACTATACTATCACTTTTCCTTCTTCGACCAACTGGCAATTCTGTTTACTTACCGGTCGCTTTTATACCCGTCACGTAATTTTATAATCAAATTACTTTTGATACTTTCCTCCAGGCTTCCTCTTGCCGACCTAATTGATATGGTCAATTTATTCATTTTTTGATAGTATACCCCAATTTAATTACTCGTTGGCTAATTCGATTGCGTCTACCTAATTTGATTGACCACTCGGATCCTCTCACACTGATCGGGTTTCTCATTAGCTCGTGTTTTCTATTACCGAATTAATTTTTTAATTAATTTTAGTTTGTTATAATTATTTCCTTCTTGGGACACCCCCCCCCCCTATTTTTATTATATTTGAATTCGTCTCATTGTTCGACATCGGTCCATACCAGTTTTCCCCGAAAAATATTCACTTTTAATTTTTTGATTTTTTTAATTAATAATTTTGTACTTTAAATTATTATTGTGAATTTAATGTTTTTATGATTTTCACCTCGTTTTTGTGTCTCTCTTGTCGAACCCCAACACTTGTATAAAGACATCAAATTTGACAAGTGATCTTAATGCTGCTTTATCTTATTGAATAGGAAATTATAATCAACTCATTTTTCTTGTGTTGTTGTTTGTTATTTTTGTTTAAAAAGATGTGCGTGGAAACACGCAAAATAAAAAATTCAATCAAACATTTTAATCAATAAATTTATATATATTGTTTTGTATTCCTTACAAATTCAAGAATTTTAATACTGATCAATTATATAGTATTAAAATGGTGTCAGAAGTATTAAGGTTTTTGAATTTGTAAGTAATATAAAACTATATTTATAAATTTATTGATTTAAATATCTGATTGAATATTTAAAACAAAAATAACAAACAACAACACAAGAAAATAATTGATTGCAGAAGTTGTTCGATTACAGTTAGAGAAAATCGAAAAGTTTGCAGACAGCGTAGTTCGACAAAACATGGCGGAAGAAGATTTGAAAGTGTTTTTAATTCAAAATGCCATTAAAGATAATGAAATGAAGAAAGGTTTAAAATTAGAAGGACTTGCAGAGAATTTGTCATTTACGATCAGAATATCGAATGTTCAATGCAATCACTATCACAAGTATGGACATATTAAGCACCAGTGTTATGAAGCTCATCAGCAGAGGTTCCAGAGTTCTGTATATACGGACGAACTACAGAAAAAAATGACTCAAATGAATTTGCTTCAACGTCTGGAGAAGTGACCTAATCTATTAGCGAAGATCAAATAAAATAAAAAAGATGGAAAGAAGTGGAATAATAGAAAAATGTGAAAGCGCTGGAAAGCGCTATTGGTATGTATTAAAAAAGCAATTTCATTTATGCTCAAAACCAAAAGGCCATTTACACCGTAATTTCAGACGTGGATTAATCACTTTAGTAGTATAGATAAGGTTAAGGGCACAGTAATACCGATACTTTATCACGAAATGAATGCGATACATGCAGAGGTGAGCTATGAAATTTTTAAAAGGGGGCTCGCTTTTTTGTTTCCTCGAGAATCGTATGAACTAGTACCCTAGTAACGTGTCACTGCGACTGACATAAAAAAACAAAATAATGTTAATTATATGGTTTATTTTACACAAATAAAACAACAATATTATATTAATAAGAAATAGAACAAACAATACAATAGAATAAAAGAAAGAAAAATATGCCATTTGTAAAAATTCACTAAATAGTTACCAATAAGAACAAGGGGCTCGCAAATCATAGAATAATTTAACAAAGGGCTCGCGCGAGCCTCCTATAGTTCACCACTGAATACATGTATATAATGTTAGACGATACATAAATAACCAAGGAAAGACATTAAAGACACGAAATTTAGCTTTAATACCAGGAGATGGTAGTTCAGTGTGGCATAAAGACTCTTTAGAAATCAACGGCATAAGGGGAAGAGACTAAGTTTGAAATTTATAATAATGTTATAAAGATAAACAGTAGATACCTATCATTAAGTGCAGTATCAAGACAAAATGAAGGAATAACATCAAGGGTGTTGAAAAATAATTGGATTTTGAAACCGAAGTTTATACATTGTGACAGAGGAAAATCGTTTGAAGCAAAATTAATAAAAGATTAATGAATATTCATTGAATTCAAATCGTGTATTCAAGTGCATATCATCATTCAGCTAATGGAATAATTGAAAGACAATTTAGAACAATACGATATGCCATCTAAATTTCCTTATAAAACCTGGGTAAAGTTATAATTAGAAGTGGAATTTATGCTCAATTCAACAATCCAAAGCACAATGGGATTTAGTCCAGCAGAAGTAGTGTATGGATAAAATATATTGAAAAATGTATATAAAAAGGCAACCAAGATTTAAATACAAAGAATTTATCAAATAGATAAATAAAGAAAATGAAAGAATTAAGAGACAAATAGAAAAGAATGAAATAAAATATCCATTATAATGAGTGTCGAACTAATCGAAATTTTGATGTCGGTGATAGGGCATGGATTAAGGAAAATGTAACAACAAAGAATCATAATAGATGTGATGGTCAGGTTCATTTATGGGTATTTAACACAATTTGTAATACAGTCAGTCCTATTAATTATGAACCCTGTTAATTATGAACAAAATCGATATTTTTGAATCATCACATCATTTTATCCTATAATTTAATTGCTGTAGTGAACAATGAACACAAAATTCGATTTTTATATAATAAAATAATAAAATTTCGTTTGTATTTAAAAAATATTTTTGCCTAAATAAGACTCCCATAATATGAACAAAAAAACGTGACTAATATAAAAAATATGGAATTTGACATTTGGCCAGAAAAAAGAACTTGCCGGAAAGAATAAAAAAATAGATGGATAAAAACCAGAGACTTCTGGCACAGAAGTACAGTGTTTCACTTTTATCAGTTATTAATCTTTTGAATATGGAATTCAAGAAAGAAGTTCCCGAGAATCTCTTAATTAAGAAACAAACGATCAAACTGAAGATTTAGAGTCAGTTTTATTTAGCGGGTGTAATGATTCTAGAAGCAGAAATATAAGTGTTTCTAGAGAAACTCTAGTATAAAAGGTTTTATACACTTCAACTCAGCTTAGTATAGATGATTTTAAGGCTTCTAATGGATGGCGAGAATCTTTTTTAAAAACAAATGGCATTAAGATAATAAATGAGGACGTGAGTCTAGTGGACCATACAGTTTTAACTGATTTTAGAGCAATTCTTAAACAAAAATTGTCTGAAGATAAATATGTGTTTTATTGTAAAAACATTGTATAAATTATTGTATAAACAAATATATATGTCTAAACAATCTGATGCAGATGAAGCCAATGGGATATTTTCGAAGGAAAGAATAACAAATCTGTTATTACGAGTATGAAAGCCCGTGGCGCTTTTGAAATTTTAACTGATATTTTTGAAGGTTAAAATACTCAAGATAATGAATTTAGTGGCATAGCGAAGATATACGGTGCCCGGAGGCAAGATGTTATTTTTGAGCCCTAACCACTATCATTTAATACAGAAGAGTAGCCAATAATCAAAAATAATACCTATTATTATCAATCATAAAACACCAATAATAAGTTAAATTAATTTTAACTAGTGTAACCACAATACTAACAGTTACTAACTAACCGCTCAATGTAAAAAGTCATCACACAAAATTTATATTTCCCGCCTTCACGATTGCAAATTTGTCTATAATTAAATTAAGTCTTTTTTATCAAGTGTTTCCTTCTCCTTTTAAAAAGAATTTGCAGACCATTGCGTAAATTTGTAAAGATATCATCACTACAAGATACAATGAAAAAAATAAGATCCAAGAGTGTTGATGGTAAAGCATCGCCTCTCGTAGTAAGTAGCATTTTACAGTCGCAAATCTCATTAAGCAATTCTTTGCCATCAGCATCAGTGTCATAAAAATTTCTAGATCAGACCAATTTATGCGAAGAGTATTAAGTTATTTCTGAAGCAAACAGAATCCTATTATTTTGCCACCCACTAAGGTGTGGGTGCTTAGTGCACCAACCCTTAGCTACGCCACTGAATGTATTTAGTCATAGTCAAAGTAAATCTGAGTGATTTGAGCCTTAAATGTTTAATAAAATCTAGTAATTTGGATTTTACTTATATAGAAATAAAGGTACGTTTATAAAACAACTAAAATAATTTCCTTCCGCTAACTCATATAGTTTTCAAAGCATAGCTGACATGCCATTAATTATATATGAAATATCTGGACTCCTCCAGTGCCGTACTATCGAAAGTGCAATCGCAATGGAGCCCATATTTTTGAGAGGCCCATAAATATTAGATATATTAGAAAAACTTCTCCAATAGCAAAAAAATATAACGAATTGAAAGAAGAAAACAAAGATGAAAATTCAAAATTCGTTTAACTTTCAAATAAATCTAGTTGAAAATGCAACACCAGAACAATTGATTACAGTAATATAGTTGATGATTTTACCAGCAAAAGACCTAGAAAAATTCCTTTATAATTTGTTTGTATTATTTTTTTTAATTAAAATATAAAAATGAATTCATTAAATTTTAAAAAGAATTTTAGTATCCCCCAAAAGTTATAGCACAGCGCGGACTTCCCTCTTACTTCATTAGGAAACTTTTTATATTACAACACTACAATTATACTTTTAATTTCAATTAATAAAAATTATATTTTTTCAATTTGTGCATGTAATATAACTGGGATGTTATAATATTACAATTATATTACATTTAAAATAAGGCTGGTAGGCTTGCAAACTCTCCCGTTTTTGCCGGGAGTCTCCTGGTTAACTATGACCCGGGAGATGTAAATCTCCAATCTTTCCGTTTTTACAATATTTTACAATTTTTCAAAAAAAAGTGCAGTTTTTAAAGTTTTAACTTTTATTTGATTTATCTAAAATCACCAAAGCTATTGGAGTCAGCCCGGCGACAAAAAAAATACAATTTTAAAAACAAACAAAAATAGCATGATTTGTAAACTGTACTATGTAATATGTAAAAATAATTGTTTTGTTTAAATCTTTATGGTATTAGTCATCATATAGTCATCATATAGTTACACGTGTAAACCAAAAAAGTGATAAAACACCTGTTATATTATTTCTTAAGAGTTATACTATTCGCAATTTCATAATCTCCCGGGTTCGAGGTTGTGGGAGTTGGCAACGCTAGTCACTGGCTTATTCTATAAAAAAATATTCCTGGGGTCCCAATGGTCTAGAAAGCTTGCATTTAGCTACTAACATCCGCTACAGTGAACACGATGCAAAATAAAATAATTTTGAATTTATTTGTTATAATGAACAAATTTACATGAACCATTGATGTTGCTCATTACCGAGTTGAAATGTATTAATTAATTTTCAATCAATTTTGAACAGATTTAAGAACCCTTATTGGTATTTTCAAATATTCGTATCAAATATTTATTATTTATTTTGTTTTTTATATTATTTGTAGATAATTTATATCGTTTAAAAATCGATTTAAACTTACCTTTCAACGAGAATTCCCGCTCTGATAGCATTAGCTACACTTCTAAATTTGGGTTTTTCATCATTTCCGGCAGTAGATGAAGTTCGTCTAGTAAAAGTATTTGAAAGCCATTCTCGAACTTCATCAGGAACTGAACCATTAGCTTGACTTGGAAAGTCATCATCTTCGTTGCAAATTCTTCTATTTCATAAGTCTCATATTGAAAATTAAACACTAGAATCATACTTTGCTTCTTCAATATATGCTGACTCTAAAACTAAAATGGCGTAATTTATGTTTTTCAATAAATCTTCTTTGGATATTTTATTCTTTTGTATTAGTTTAATAATACATAGCAATCTGAAGGCAATTTTACAAAGTTACTTTTCCACAGAAATATGTATATACCTAACAGAACAACTATATATCGATTCTGGACTTCCAGGATTTGGTAAATCTTCAACTTCCGTTGTAGTTTTTGCGTATAAAGTACTGGGAGAATTAGCCAAGCTATTGTATAATACCTGACTAGTTAATGGAAGATCTAATTCTTCATCACATATCTTGGAATCCCACTCTATTAAAAAAATGAAATAAATAATTTTTCCAAAAGTTTACCGTTTTCATCATCTTTCGATTTCGATTCAGAAAAACTTTTCTTTTGAATAGATTTTGATTGATCTTTCAAATTCTCTCCGTTTAATTTTGTTGAAGCATGCACCTGAGTTCCCAGAGCACATGTTCCCATAATCTAAATTTACTAACTTTGTGCTTCAGTTATAATTAGAAAAGTAGAGGAAATGGTTAATAAAAAATTAATAATAGCAACACTTACAAATTTCCAATAATATTCGAGATTTTATATAAAAACGCCAGAAAATAAATACTAGATACTAGATTGTGTAGAAACAGAGTTGACATTCAGAAAGGATGAACTGCTAATGAAAACGAGGACTCGCACACACACACAGAGAAATGTGTGTCTACATGAGCTGAGGCTATATAGTATACATAATTTGATGAGCAAGTAATCGAGAGAAAAATATTCATTAAGGCAGTTCATTGAGTTGTAACCATGTCTAATGTTGATGTTGCAGAAAAATGATAACTCATTAATTCCTTTATTCATTCAGAATTGCCATTTATCGAATCCGTTACCTTAACAACGAGAATTATTACTTAAGAATTCAAGGTGGGAAAATTTTGAGGATTGCTTAACTAATTATGGCAAGTTATAGAGAAATAATAAAAAAATAATACAATGAAATTATGAGTACAAATAGTCGATTTTTTAATTATTTGACTAAAAGTTGAAATTGTGATTGATTAAAAAATTTCCATTTTAAATATATGGGCGAAATCAGTGGTGACGAAAAGGTCATTAAATATATATTGGGTTGCCCTATGAGTTTTTATATCACGTCATTCAGAGTGAACATTTTTCACTTTCGGTCACTTTAACCCATCTTAAAAAATTTTGACAACTTTAAGTAAATTGCATTTGTTGTCAAGGAAGAAATTTGGAATCAGCAACATGGCAAATTCAACACAGTGAAGGCATCACCGTCACAGTATTTCCTTCATGTATCTATACGATTTTTACCTTAGCGTATACCTTAGGTATGTGAAGAAGTGAACAAAAATAAAAATATCAATAAGATAGTGTATTTGGTGATAATGTGGACACTGCAAGTAAATTGGACACTCCGCGGACTAAAGAAGTTAGCGTGATGACGTTCAAAATATTTAGAGGATTATATTTGCAACTAATAACAACTTTGTTTTGGATCGAAATGTAAGTATTAGATGTGAGATTTTAAATCATCTTCGCGATTGATAGTTTTGGCCCAGAAAAACCGTTTTTGGACATGCATTGAGCACTTCAGTAAAGCGACACGCATTTTTACAAGCTTTATTAATGTAAGTAAAACTATTTCCCAGATTATTAATGTTGAATACATCAATACATTTTGAATACATCAAGTGATATTTTGGGCCAGGCATGTGTTTTTTTGCACCGCATTCATCGCTCTGACTGCTGTCAATTCAATAACGATGTCAACAGTATTGACTCAACACTGGTAACTATTTTACATTGCTACAGAATTTTTTTTCATCAGAGTTTAGTGAGAAACTGCTGGATTCTACCGTTTCTTCATTGACCTTCGATGCTTGCTTAAGCAGGATCTAGATGAATGGTCTACATCAAAATTCAATACTGTATTCAATTTTGTAACGAAATGCATTCAGTCTCGAAAAAAAATAAATGTTAAAATGTCAATAATAATGAGAAATTTCTCAGTAAAATATTTTTATACTTAATTTTTAATACATCTTAATTGTTGAACAGTCAGCACATTTGTTAATATTCGGTTGAAATATTTATCATTCAATTAAAATATCATTAATCATCTACGAGACTGTTTACACTCAAACCTGTACGTAAAAAATCGGATTAGGTCAACAAGTTTAAGCTGATTGAAATTAATTCAAAAAATTTCAATATCAATCTAGATGGTTTAAAAAGGTTTTTGTGAATTCGTCAAAGCATTCCTTAATTGTACATCAATAGTGAAATACATCTTTGATATCAAGAAAAATAAATACTTTAATAATTGATTGCTTATAAAATTTAAAATTCTATAAAAAATATTATTTTTAAAAGTTAAATAATGAATATATTTTATTTTTTAACACAAATTATATCATAAATCATGTAAAATAAAATTTATTATTTACCACATTTTAATAAATGTTTCCTATAAAGAAGTTGTACAATATAAAGTAAAAATTTTAAAAATAATTAAAATCTGCTCTTTGATAACATAAAATTTTTTGTTGACTATTGAAATTTGGATTTCTTCAAATTAACTATATTACGCAATACACCACCTCTTAAAATTACAATAACATTTATAAATGAACAGTCTTTAATGTCACATTCTTCAATAGTATCATCATCATTGAGATATAAGCCAGAAAATATCAATCTTTGTTCTACAACTGTAATGCCGGTTTTCTCTTCTACTTTCAATTTTAATGATTTAATTTTATCCTTTTTGGACACTTGAAAACTCATAACTTTGCCATCTAAATCTTTAACATATATTTGCATGATTAAGAAATCCGGATAAAATCATTTAAATAATTACATATTTCAATTAAAATTAAATCATTTAAATAAACACTTTTAATCACCATAAATAAATTTATTACTACAGAAATTTTAGAATTCTCTTTATAATAAAAATCTAATTGTTAAAATAAAATTGAAACTGTCTAAAGAAAATTTTAGTGAAGTATTTTTTAAATGGCTATTTTAATTCCATTTAACTTAAAATTAAATTGAAAGTTCCATAGAATATAATGTTTGGATTATATTGATGATTAAAATCTTTATTGAATTTATCTCGGATTCCATTCCATTAGTTGTTCGTAATAATCAAGGCGATAATGTTAAGAAAAGTAATCATAATAATGACTCAGCTGAAGAAAATGTTATTGATAATCATAAAAAGTAATAACTATGATAAAAATAGTATTAATAAGTGTAATTTTAATACCATGAATCTAGCGTTACGATCCGTTTTTACTTGGTAAGGTCAGCCCTTATTTCTTAATCCTTACTTCGAATGTGTCCTTACTTTGTCCTTTGTTCGCTACTAGTGCCTTACTCGATGTAAGCTCGTGTAACATCTTTTACTCTGATTGATTAGCTGACAAACAGTTGATACTTTGCAGGTCATAGCACTGTAATCTCAACAATTTAAAAAACATAAATTTATCAGTTATCACACTCACACTTCTTTTCCACTCTAACACATTGCCATTCTTTTCTATTTCAATTGTAAAACTACACCCAATTCCGAAATTAAACATTCAAAAACATGTCAAAGAATAAGTGTTTGTATCGCATAGGAATTACAAATTTACTGACTTTTGCAATTACTTGTAATTCGGTAAAATTTTCAATCAACACCGGTTTATAGGTAATTTACGGTAATTTTTTATTATTTAAAAACAATAGGAAAATTGCTAATAGAAGAGTAGATGTGTTCATTTATAAACAGTTTATTGAAATAATAGTAATGGACAATAGTAATTTAAACAAGTTTATTAATCAATTTTTTTAAAAATAAGCTCGCAAAAATCATAATTTGTCCAATCTTTCGTCATCTAATCGCGATCTAAATATTGTGCAAACTAATCCAGCCGCCGAAAAGCCCTTTCAGATTTCACACTTGTTGGTCGGGTAGTCATTAGAAAATCGTAAGCCATGTGTATATATTTTCCTCTTACCTTTTTTTCTTGAAAATAAGTTAATTCTTTTTTAATAATTTGACTTAGATTTTGAGTTGCTTTTTTTGTAGTTTTTTTCTTATGGGATACCTCGGTTTTTGTTTTTATTAGTAATTTAAGTTTTTCTTTCATTGATGTAGTAGTAGACATCGAAGGAAACACTAAAATTTTAAAATTTTCATTATCGGAATCGTTTATTTCGGTCTGATATTTCAATAGTATTTATTTCGTTTTCAAAATTCACGAGTTCGATTAATTCTACGATCACCTTTGTAATTGCAGTTTTGCTGGTTTTATTAAATATACTGTAATCGTCCTTTTTTGAATTTTTGAGATAAGAATCAAAAAGATAATTCAAAGCATCGGAATAGGAAGTTCGTCTTTCTTTTATACGACATATCAAAGCATTATTAAATTCATTGCTCAAAAGTATATTTTGATTTATTAGTTTTTCAAACATGAATATACGTCACCAATATACAAATTGACATTTTCACAACATAGTGTTTCAACAGCAACTTTTATAGGATGTAGCGCTAGTATTATATCAGACAATAAGGTAAGTTCATCGTCGATAAATTTAATAGCTGATGTAAGATCTATAAGACTCTTTCCTACCCTATCCTTAATCAACGCGAAACGCTTCAGCATAGCCAGCAAACTATTCCAGTGAGTTTTACATTCAAGTATTTACGAAAGTTCTTTACCAAATTCTTCTTTATATGTTTTTGTAATATTTCATCATTCTTTGTTGGGCTTCTGTGGTATATTTTGCATACTTTTCGTACTTTTGTTATCAGCGAATTCATCTGTACGTTTTGTAAAGAATCTAAGCGAGAATCAGTAATCATCTTGTACTTTTTGTAAAACTTCATCATAATCTTCATTATCTTTGTCATTGCTATCGTCAGGATTGTCATTATCATTTGCATCAGGTTATTCAACAAGTTTTTGATGTTCATCCTCAATTTCGTCGAAATTATTTTTACCGCACAGAACTTTAATTATTGCCAACTGTATTCCATGTGTAAGACATAATTCATGATTTGCATTAATCAATTTTACTGCTTTCTTCATTATCGAAGCTCCATCTGTAGTAATTGATACAATATTTACTAAAGAAATACCAAACTCTTTCAGTTTATTTTCAATGAGAATTACATATCACTCACCATAAATACGACATAACCCAAGGTTCCAAAATTTGTTGTCACTTCTGTAGACATTAATGTTTATACATCGACAATTATTAATAGAGGTCCATTCGTCTAATGTTAGACTTAACTCTTCATTATCAAGTGTATGTTGTGATATTTCGTTGACAATTTCCTGCTTAATTTTATCTGCATATTGCAATACAATTTTTTTAATTTTGTTTGATGATTTAGGAATGTATGTGGTTAATAACATCCGAAAATCGAGATATACAAAACTTTATCAACAGAATTCCATCTCGTGTGGTCATTCACGCTACTAAAGCGGTGAAAAAATCGTCAATTGTTTTCTTGAAATATGAAATAATTTTTAAAAAAAATTAATCGAAACAGATAAATCATCAGTCGTCTCCTTTTGTCGTTTCAATAAATAATTTTTGTATTGACTTTTGAGATGGTTATGTAAACCGCTGGTACTTCCTTCTGCTGTTTTTATTTTTTTAACATTGTTTACCTATACCTATATCTTTTTCTGCTGTTCGATTAAAATAATACCACACTAAATTTTTATCCATGGGTACAAAAATATATCAAAACTTAAGCAAATTAATCAATTTCCTACCTTTGTTTCATATAATAAATCAATAAAAACATTCGCTAACTCGGCTGAAACAATCTCATTCTAATGGCCGGTTAAAATTTTAAGGATATTTGTGGCTATTTACCGGTTAAGCGGTATTGCAATCCCTAGTATCGCAATGATTTCTCTAAAAAATTTCATACCCCCTCCAGACCCCAGACCCGTGAACTCCACGCAATTTTTAATTCCATGAAAAACCTAAGATGAATATTGCGCAAAGTTCTTTGGTTGGGTCTGGAGAGGGTAAAACACTCCCTACTTGGAAAGATAATAAAATTTTTAGAAAATACTCTCAAACTTTGTATAATTCTTTGCGGAAATACTCTCATAGAAATTAATTCTCGGGAAAATTCAATGATTTGTAAATTCTTATGATTTTTAAATTTTTATTATTTGTAAAATTTCCAGAGAAAATTCTTGGGAAAATATTTATGACTCTGATAATTCGCAAGGAATAAAAATTAATGAAAATTTTTATGACTCTGAAAATTCTTAAATATTTTGGAAATAAATTCTTGAGAAAATTTGTAGGAAATAAAAAATAATTTAATGAAAATAATTTATGGAAATAATTTGTGGAAATTGTAGGGCTTCTGACTTCCACATTAATAAAAATATCAATTTAATAATTACACTTTAAATATATTACTAAATTAATTAAATTAAAATTAAATTAATTGTAACTAAAGCAAATTAAAATCATTGTTTAAATAATCTTTTCTTTTCAAAAAAAACAAACGATATAAAACAATTCATGAATCATTCGACATCTCAAGCGTTAACTCTCATCAGAACCAATAAAGAAAATATGCCAAACATTCAAGAAGCTGAGGCCTTCGTTTTCTTAGCTGTGATCTCTCTGTTGATGAGCTTGATTCTATTCAACCCAAGAAATTTACCTTAGAACATTAATTCTTAATTCTAGCGATTCTTCTGATAAAGTTCATTACGAGAATCGGACTGACCCATCCGTCTTCAGTCAAAAGGAGTTAATTAACAAAGTTATTCCATATAAAGATTTAAATGCTTTCACATCGTACGATACTGGAATCTATATGCCCAAATCAACAATCTCAGTACAATCGCCAGATCAAGTCTCCGTACTTTCGTTGGAACATTGACTACTGCAGCAAATATTTCCATGATTTCTTTCAATGTGGTTTACAATAAAATCTTTATTTAAATTAGTTTTATGTTTCTAAAGAAATAATTCTTGGAAAATAATTAATGGAAATATTTAATGAAAATAATTCTGTGTAATTTATGGAAAATATTTTGGAAATAATTCTCTGGAAAATAATTTGGAAATAATTATGGTGTCACGTCAAAAATGCCTGGGACAAAATAGCTCTACAAGATTTATTGTAAGTAGCTATAATAATATTAAATAAAGGCAGTGTTGTGGCAGGTCACTATAACATACAGTAATAGTTTTGTTTTTATTCAGCGCAAAAAATTAAAAATAAAATATAAGCAATTATAATTATGTGTAATTGTGTATAGATATTGAATAGGAACAATCATTGCTAAACTGGCTGCCTTTAATGAAAAAATAAACAATTTAATTTTAGGCAAATTAAGCGAAAACAAAACATGGTTTAGCAAAAACTAATACGTGTCAAAACCATCATACTTAATTTAAAACTACATTAGCAGGTACAACTTATTTTGTCAAGTCTATGCTCTTTTTTTCAATTGCAGTTAACAATAATAAAAATTTATGACATGTACATTGCGCATTTTTAATTGTGCTCTTTGTCGGCTTTAGTTACATTGAGCTATTTTGACGGGGCTATTATGACGGGGTTATTTTATCGGGGCTATTTGTCGGGGTGTCAATAATTCTATATAATTCTAGAATGACTTTTGTTGAATGGTAAAATTTTTAACTGAATAAAAGGTAAAATTAACCCTTAACGCACATGCCTGAGAGAGACTCGGGTATCGAAATATAAAGTTTTGTTTAAGATTCACTAACGATTATATCTCGGGCAGTGTAATAATAAATTGACATAGGTATATATATTAATTATCAATAATAAAAAAATGATTTATTTTTGCCGTTGTATAAAAAAACGTGCGTTAAGGGTATTTAAAAATAGTAGATTTGAAAAATTTTTAAATTAATAAAATTTTGTAATTTGTTTATTAAATTTATAATATGTATAGATTTCCTATCACAGCTGATGGTAACAGAAAAACTGTCGAAATAAATCGTGAAACGTGTGATAGAGTAGTGCTTTCTTAATTAAATCCTTTCCATTTTTAATTAATTTTTTATTTATTACCTTCGTCTACAAATATTGAATTTGGTCATATTAACATTTCTTTGAAAATATTTAGTAACTTTATTCGACCCTTCACAAATCCAGAATATCAATTACATTTCTTCCTAATTCCTTCTCTTCCGTCTTAATCCAGGCTATTTATTTTGATTATTTCAAGATTCCAGCATCATTCAATAAGATGTTGGTAAGTAAAGAAATTAAAATGGAATGTATCAATTTTTTAATTTACTAGTGTTTTATGTTGAAAAATGTTTTTCATTAATAAAATTTCAAGCAGTCAAACAAATAATTAATGCGGTTCGTACTCACAACTATTTTTATTTGATGGTAACAGAAATAACTTTCATTTATAATAATAATAAGAATAATAAGAATGAAATATTTACCACAATGACCTAATAGAAAAGGAAAATTTGAATAAAAGTTAAAGCGCCAGCGCTCAAAAATTATTCAACACAATTCCTTAATTCGGTCTTTAGTCCACAAAACAATTTCTTACTACATTTTTCATTGGATAAAGTCAGAAAGAGTCAATTAAAATTTAAACAGAAGAAAATGATTCATCCCACTGAGGAGATTTAAGGTCTGAGATATGTTCTTGATTCATCCAGTCATTTTTCACTATATCCGGGGAATTCTGTTTTTCACCGATTCCAGAGTTGGTCGATCTGCTGGTTTTTGAGTCTTCCATTTCAATTTTATAATCCACCTTTAAATTCAAGTCAATGTTTTCTTGAAGCTCTAAGTTTTCAGATTCATTCGACAATAATTGTAAACCGCATATTTCAGGTGAATCCCCACTAGCCTCTATAGGTAAACGGTTATTGTAACTCGCTCCATTACTAGTAACATTACTGATTATTCCCCTGGATACAATTGAATTTTGATTGCCAGAAATTTGTCCAGGTACATTAGAAGGCCCTAAAACAAAGTTATTAGCACCCATACCAGTTAGTAAACCCCAATTCACTCCTCTTCCTCCTTTTCTATACATTTGTCTGTTTAATTGTTCAATTTTACGCATCATTTCCCGTTGCTGTAACCGCCATGGATTTCCAATTGTCGCAGGATTCAACCATTGCATCATAGCAGCAGCCGTTACGGCAGCTACTTCCATTTCTTCTTCTATAGTATGTTGATCAGCCAATAAATTTCTCAAATCGTTTCTCAATTTACCAAGACTAAACAAGCCTAAATCGTATCCTAAAATTTGGATTAATAGATTCATTTCAATGTCAAACAACCTGCCATTAAACCAGCAACGGTATCAAGCCAATCTAAGTGAATTTTTTTCTCCCATCTTTGAACTTTATTCCCTTTCGCTTTGTCAGCCATATGCTGGAATAATGACCATGGTTTTTCAAAAATTAATATGCATGTCTTGCACCAATACATTTGCCCCGGATCAAGTGCCGCTTTAAATTTCACATATTTCACATGATCACCTTCTTTATCCAAAAAACTTTCCAAATAATGATCTTTCAATATATTGCAATAGCTCTCATTATTTTGCTTATCTAAGAGACGCTTGCAAGAACCTTCATTCGATTTCTCAATCTAACAATGACTTAGAAATAAACAATTCTTACCGCAATGGACTTCGATTTCATTCGCAATGTTGGATTCCTTAGAAAAGTCAATTGTCACTTCCGAAACTGGAGTGTTGTTCACCATAATTTCCAAATTTGTCGCTGAAATATTCAAATTCTGTTCCATGTTGTTATTGTTTGTTCCTGTTAATTCGCTTGGATTCAAATTTTCTTTATAATCCTGTTTGTCAATACAAAGGTAAAAAGTTTTTTTTTCTAAAGAAAAATTTTCATTTACTTCTTTAATGTCATCTGTTATTCCATTTTCATAATTTTCAACAGATTTAAATGGAGTTCTTTCATGACTAAAATGGCACGAATCTCCAAATCTGCAACCAGATGAAGATCTAATTTTCGATAAGAAGAAAAATTCTGTTTAATCAGATAAAAAATAAATTATAAATTTACCCGAAAAATTTACATGGAGGTTTTTTATTGAGAAGATGAATAAATTTGCACTTTTCGCCATACCAACACCCTCCTAGAGTATTAAAATACCGGCAAATCTTTCTTTCTGTGTCACTCATTTAATAACCAAGAATAAAACCAAATAAAACGACTGGTATAAGGCGAAATATAAATTAATACAATTGTATCAAATTCAAATTTAAAAAGTCATAGAAATATCGATTTTTCTTTGGATTGGTAACTAAATTATTTGGTTCGTATTTTGAAAGGAATAAACTAAAAAAATAAAATATAAAGAGTAAGTTCACTTGTAGAGTGAATTTTATTTGCCCATTCTCTTTCATTTCCTAAAATGTAATTATTTCGGAAATTTTGTAATAATCAAATTTTCCATAATTAATTAATAAATTTCTAATTATAATTTCTTTAGGCTTTAGTAAATGTGTAAAATAATGCTAGATATGTGCTTTTGGTTTTAATATAAATAAAAAATAAGACTAATATAATAATGCAATAATAATAATAATATTAAATATTTAATAAATGACAAGATAAGCCCTTATGACAAGTTTTAAGTTTCATTAAATGTGAATTTTCGATTATAAAATAATCAGAAATTAACTGGAATGTTCAATGAGCAATTTTTATTTGTTTATTTTATATTATCTGCATTTTAATTGGATATTATCAAAAAATAAAATTTTCAATAAAATATATACTAAGAAAATAACGAGGAATAATGAAATATACTTTGTACAACGAAGAAATTAAAATATTTCAACCAAATCAAAACATAATAAGATTGGCGATTTTGTTGGATTCTTTAGACATTTATTCATCGTTGATGAAAAATGCATTTTATTCAAATATTTTTAAAATCATTTAAAACCTCATCTATGGCTTATGATGTAAATGTCTATTAACCGATGCTTTATAACAAACATTCGGGTGCTTTTTAATTCATTGGCTCAAAATTCTAAGAGTGCTTCAAATGCAAAAATCAATATTTTTGAAGCATATTAATATTTATAAAAATATTTACAAATTGTACGATTCATTATTTCTGGTCTATGCTTTATAAATTAGATAGTTGGTAACCTTCGTTTAGAATCGTTCAATATTAATGTTGCGGTATTTATTTCGTCTTGAATTTTCTCTTCGTGGCATTGATTTACAATATTTTTTCCCTTTCTTAATACTTTATTGCAAAATCCCTATAAATTATATTTTTGGAAATCATTGATTATTTAATAATTTTTTACTCTTGGCTGTAATAATATCATCTAGATATCTTGCGTAGAAATCTATATGTATATATATATATATATATATATATATATATATATATATATATATATATATATATATATATGTGTGTGTGTGTGTCATTCTGAGTTAACCGTACATTATCACTAACGAAACATGATAGTGGATTCAACATTAAAACTAAAAGGCTATTTTATTTCAAATTGGTAGTTTTTGATGTAATACGGCTTATGCAATTCAGTTTTTGATAGAAATAGGTAAATCAAATTTTTGCTGAGGTATTATGCATGTCTTTTCTTGAAATGATACTTTGTCCATTTCAATGTCATTCGGCTTCTTAACAGCTTCACAATCAATTCCTTCAATAATGCACTATTCCATTGCTTTATCGTTTAATATTACCTCGATTTTGAAATAAATATCAACTGAATAACTTTTTGGACATTTGCCCATTTTAATACGTTTAAATTTGTAACAAAATCATTAGACAATAATGAGTAGAGAAAAAATGTTAACATAAATGGCATTATATCAAGGTAATGATTGATAACATAAAAATGAAATAAACAATGTATTATTTTAATCATTATGTATATACACACAATATTTAATAGTCATTTAAATTACTGATATTAAATCGAAAGCAAAGAATGATAATATCAAATATTTTCATCATTAAGAACTTTTTAAAACCAGCTCATTAACTTGTTTATTTACGAATATATTATCACCGACACATGTTAATGAGTAGATACAATTATCCATATAAACTAAAAATAATTAAGAGAAAAATTCTATATAAAATAAATACTTTCAAAATTTATAAACTTTTTTGTAAATTTTAACAATAGTTGCAATCTAACAGCAATAGAAAAAAACTTTTTACTGATATCTTCATCATTTTCTAAATCACCTGTTGATCGCAAAATAGCTCCATTTCCATTCATTGTTAACGAACCACAAGTTTTTGATACATGAAACGGAACTGAAGTTGACATTATTTAAATATTAATAAACATAATATTAAAACAACTATATAAAAACATATTATGTGACTATAGATAATTTTTAGGATAAAAAATTAACAATGTTTAAGAGATTAAATGACTATTATTAAAAAGTTAATTTTTGACAAAAATATTAAAAAATTAAGGGTTACTGAGAAATAATTTAATAATAAATTTAATTTTTAAGTGTCAGAAAAGCAATTTATATTAATAATTGCTTCAAAATTAAATCATTTCTAATAATCGTTTCCGTTTTCAGCTAATAATGATATAAAGACAATTATTATTTTATACAGCACAGTTGGAATTTAATATATTAATAATTGTTTTTTTATTTGTTAAACATTTTTCAAGTAAAATTGTGCAAGGAATATAAGGTAAGTCATATATTATGTCCATATTTATTTTTAAATCTTCACATATTTTATAATTGTTATATAGCTTATTCTAATCTTGAAAACTCATTTTTTATTTTAAATTTAAAATACCGCAAATATATAATTTTTCGTTAATCATCACAAATTAACTTTATTTATATATCCTTTATCTTCGTTTCTTTCGGCTACCACTATTTTGTTTTATAGTCTAAAAATAAATAAATATGAAGGTAAGTAAAAATAGGTCAATAGTGAAAAGGTCAAAGAATTTTTATATTTCGAGAATGTTTTAAAAAATAGTCTAAATTTTAAAATTTTGAATAAATAATTATCAAGTTTTTATTTTATTACAATTATTTAACAGATCTTAACCTTATATAGGCTATCATAGTCATTGATAGATAAACCATGGATCATTTTTAATAATCGATAAAATATATTAAAACAAATATGGACTCCGTATTGGGGAAATTCTGTTTATTTCTTAGGAAATTATAATAAATAATTTATTCATCTTATTAATAATATAAAAATATAAATAATAATAATCAAAAAGGAATAAAACTATTTAGTTAAATATTCTATTCTCTGTCATGTCAGTCATCCGTGACCAAGCATGTGTTTTAAAAGAACAATGTAAATATCAATTAAAAAATATATACAATGTTAAAAATCTATTTACACCCCCGTGAAATATAAAATATGCGTAGTAGTTAGCATGTTATTTACAAATATTTTGCAATCATTCTAGAAAATAATACATTCGAATGTGGCAGACATTAGGATTCAATTTTTCCGTGAAAATTTTTAAATTTTAAATGAAGCTAATAAGTATTTTGCTCATAAATTTTTCATTATATATTAATAGATGTTTTATTCATCTTATTAATAATATAAAAGTATAAATAATAATAATCAAAAAAGGGTATAACTATTTACTTAAATATTCTTTTCTCTGTCATATCAGTCATCCGTGACCAAGCATGTGTTTTAAAAGAACAATGTAAAGATCAATAAAAAAATATATACAATGTATAAAAATCTATTTTGACCCCCGTGAAATATAAAATATGCGTGGTAGTCAACATGTTATTTAGAAATATTTTGCAATCATTCTAGACAATAATCCATTTGAATATGGCAGATAATAAGTATTCTACTCATAATTTTTTTATCATTCGTATGAATTCGTATGCCTAAGAAAACCTATTTCTTTCTGAACAACTTGGATTTCTCATGATTCATCTTTTGAATTTTTGCTACCAGAACTTTATATGCATAAATAATGTTAGGGTTCTAAAATTTAAAATTTCCAAATACTTAAAAAGGGAATATTGAAAATTCAAAATCAAGAAATCATCGAATTAAAATTTGAAAATCGGGTCAGATGTAAATGAGATGATCGGATAGATCATGGCGAGAACGGATTCATCAGAACATGTTCAGAAAGGGTCGATATTCAGAGTTTTGTAAATTGTAGATTATACAAATTTGAATACAAATATACGTTGAGTGTTGTTTATCTAATTGTTTTTACAGAACAGGTGGAGTCAGAAACACCGACGTTAATAATTATCTAATTAAAAACTCAACAATAAATATATCTCCCAAACACCCTTTAACTCGTTATAGGAATATGTATATTCTAAGAGTGTGCACATCAGTCTTTTGAACGTGACTAAGGATTTATGAACTAAAATTATAGGATAGTTAAACAAAATTGTTCTTCCTCAATACTGAAGGTGGTTAACTCATGCATTTCTGAAATTATCTTAGCTTGATAGTATTCTTATCCTTAACGTGTTGGGGAAAATATTTTGAATATGTTTATTAATTTAACAAAAACTTATTGTAAGGCATTGGAAACGTTTATTTTTCTGTAATTAAGTTGAGACCTCTGTAGTCAACGCACATTCTGATATTTCCATTTTTCTTGGCTATAATGGAATATTTCAAGCATTTTCAATTTTAATTACTAAATGCATTGATTTTTGTCTTGGTTTTATTAAAATTTGTCTATCTGATTTTCTATTATTTATTTGTGTTCTGATATTCTATCACTCAAATTTTCTAAGATCCATTTATTTTTATTTCTCCAACTAGGTCTATCCTCATTATACAATATTCAATAATGTTCATATCATACTGCAAATTAACTCTTTACCGATTTTACTATAATAAGTATTATCTTTTCGATTTTCATTAGTTTTCGGCATCTCATTAAATATTTATATTTTCGATAATATTATTATTAGAATTATCATTTACTAAATTATTATTTAATTTATTATTTAACACTAGATTTACGTACTGAGCCAATTTGACTCATTTAAAATTCTATTGCTACATATATATAATACTGATTTATTATTTTTTGAATATATATGTTGGTTTTTAGATACGTCATGAAATATAGGTAAATATTAATTACTTTCCTCTACCGATTCCCTCATTTCGCATATCGAATTATGTATACCTATTTTACGGTTATTTTTTAAATCTAGTGTTAATTTCAAAGCAATAACTTTCATGTTAAAAACTAAAAAACCAATAACACCTCAATTTCAAACGTGGATTAATCAGCTAAGCAGTTTGGATATGATACTAGAATACAGTAAAGGAGAATCTCATGGTAACGAATAAGTATTATCGAGAATTGAGTTCTAATCGTGTGAACAATGCAAAATAATCTATAAAGACACTAAAGTCGGAAAATTTAAAACAAAGAATTTAGCTATAATGCAAGAAATTTATTTATCATGTCAAAAACATTCTTGAAAAATCTTGAAAATTAAAGAGAGCATAGATAAGAACATTGAAAGAAATATGATGCGAGGGAATGAAAATGGTTACACCGAAAGGAAAATTTTGGATAACATTTGACAGACCGACTGAATTCATCGAAACTCACAAACTATTATTCTACAAAGAGTTTAAGAAAATAAATGAAATAACGAAATATGAGATGTCTGAGAAAATAGAACTCATAAGGTCAATGGTTTAAAAATTCGAACACTATCAAACAAAGCAAGTTGCAACAACACAGACAGATGAAATATTGATGAGACCTTCGATTGTATCTCTATTTTAAGATAAAGAGATGGAAAAGTATATTTTTGCCATAATCAACGAATTCAGTAAATACATATCGCTCAATTCAACTATAGAACAAGAGAAAACAGTGGTTGAAACATTAATGTAAAAGTGGATTCTACACCTCAATGTATTGAAAGTTATATTTTGTGTTAGATTCAAAACTTTCAAATCTAAAATGGTGAAACAATTGAAAAAGAAATTTAAAATAAAAATCCAGTTTTGAAATCTTCATCAACATTCATGAAATGTTCAAATTGAAAGACAATTTCTTACTACCAAAGACGCTTTGAACATTTTAGAAAAAGATTGGGTCGAATGAAGCGAGGCTTTTCCAAAATTTTATCAACCACATTTTTTCTCTATTTTGAATATTAAGAATTCCATCAAAATATTATGATTCGTCAGTGACAGGCCAGTTCGAGAATATTAAACATATCAGATAAAAGTCAAATTGGAGTTTATATCTTTTGTAACTAAAATGCCAAGTAGAATAAAACAAAATTCCAAAACATGAAAACCACTGATATTTATTTATTAATTTCAAAAATAAAAATTGCTTGCATAAAATAGAAACTTAGTATATCAAAATAAAAATCATAAAAATTAAATATTATTATAAATTAATTAAATAATTTTTAAATTTTCAAATCGCTACTTGATTTTCACTATATTCTTTGGGTTTAGATTTTTTAACCCTGGAATCATCAGGCAAGTTATAGTTCCTCAACAAACTTGTTACGTAGGAAATTGTATTTCAAGTTTCCAGTTGGTGACCAATTAAGTTCAAAGTCATCAAATTTGATAAGGTCTTAACGGTTAATCTGGGTCTTGTATCAGTAATTATGATGTTCATCAATGAAAATCTTCGTTCTGCTTCAGCATTGCTAACGGCAACCGTATATATGATATTTTTCGCCTTTTGAATGTTTTCTATAAAAATATACAGAAAAAAGCTAAATCAAATTTTCTTAATTTGTATAAAATCTTGCACTATATTATTACAAAAGTAAATTTATTTTTATTTTATAATAAATTTATTTTATGAGGCTATTTTCAATCAGTTACATGCACTGCAACAATCTCTTTGTATTTTGGACGCAAAGAATTTGCTCAGTCGTGCACTGTAGTTTACAATGTCGTTTAAACGATTTTATTCAGGTCTAACGTATAATATTTCAAGCCGTAAGAGTAAGGGTAAATCCAGTTGAAACTTTTTTTGAAAAAGGAATTGATTATGAATGGAATGATACAATACATTACATAGTCAAGAGTAGGAAAGTAATAACAGATAGAATAAAATCTGCGTATAGTGAAAAGAAAAACTGATCTGAGAAAAAGAGGAAATAGAACATCTTAAATCAGTGAGAGTTCACATAAATGGAGAATCAATGAGCAAAGATGGGGATATAGTCCAGGCACTATTATTGAGAGAAGAGTTAATCGAAATTAGTGTCAAAATTAGATAAAGGAAAATAAGAATTTGTAACGAAAAATGGTTAAAATAATGTTTGTAACAGAGGGATGTGAAACATTATAATGCCAAGTATATGACATTATTACGTAATATATTATATTATTGTAGCTAAAAGTTAAATATGAATGTGACTTAGTTATCAAATATGCTGTATGTATGTTGTTTGTATGTTTGAATTGCTCCTAATTTAATTATTTTAGATAATTCTCGACCAGTGAATTGATTATTATTATTGCTTGTAAAAAATTTTATGACTCAAACTAGTGTTGCAAACCTGTTTTTAGATTTTCCTTAAAAACCGAAAAACTTAATATTGAAAACCAATTTTCTTGAATTGGGAAATAATTTTTGAAGATATATATATATATATATATTAGAAAAAATTTGTTTGTATTGGTGGTTAAATTAAAGACACATTTATTGAATGTAAGTTTTATTTATATTATTGAATCTTTAAATCAATGTAATCATGAAGGCCATGGTGATGTTGATGAGTAGGAAACGTTCAAAGAATATGAAAAAACTGAAAAAGAATCAAAAAATAATTGATCCTTTGTTTGAAAGTGACATATAACTAAATGACACACTTCAAATTACAGAACAATATTGAAAGGTAATTGAAAAAGTCGGAAAATTTTACTGCACATTTCAAAAATCTCTTCCCAAGAATGATAGCTTACATGAATTTATTAAGAAGGAATACAACAAAGAATCAAAGCTTATGTTAAACTGTAAGACACGATGAAACAGTGTCTTGGTCATGATTGAGCACATTCTAAAGCTTTAAGAGTAATAGCTTCAACAAAAAATGTTTGTGAAGAAGAATGAATTATGTTAAAAAAAACAATGTTGAAATTCTTAGCCCTCCAAATTGTACTATAAAATCAATAAGGGGTCCTTAAGCAGAGTTAATAAAGAAACGAAAATTAATTAATTGAGAAAATTAATTAAATTTAAAAACGTGATACGAACTTTACAGACGATATGTCAACTTGTAAAACCGAAATCCAGCAAATGAAATTATTAGTTACTTTCCCGGATCCTCGTGAACCAATAATTGAAAAGGTTCCCTATAAATGGAACTCTCAACTCAGTCAAGTCACCAAGCTGGCCGAAGAAAGAAAATAGGTGAATAAGCGATATAAATAAATTGCTGATATAAATTTATTAGTTTATTATTTATTATTATTAGTTTATTATTCATTAGTTTTGTACATGTCGCAATTAAATTTAATTTAATATAAAATTATTATATAATTTACTTTAATCTTAGCTAATAATGGATAGAGAAATTAAAAGAAATACAGATTTTTTTTCAACATTTCGTTTACAACATAAACTTATTTTTTAAAGAAAGTGCAAATGAGTCAGCGGATGGTATGTATAGCAGAGACCTGCAAGGACCTAGGCCCGGCCGACATTTTGTTATTTCATTCGAGTTCGGGTTGGAATCGGACTTAATTTAAAAATTTTAAAACAAGAGATCGTCGATGCTATATTATTTTTACATAGCAACATGAAATAAAAACCTACGTAAATTTGAAATATATAGATACATAGATGGATGTAGTATTAAAATAAAAATCGTAATTTTGTTTTCTTTAGGATATTTACAATATTTTAGCTTGAATTTCTTTTTTTCGGGTCGGGTAAAAAGTCTTACTGGCCCGTACAGGTCTCTGACGTATAGCACTTTTTGTGAGTCCGTCCAAACTTTAGATTAAAAATTTTCCAGTGTCATTACAATAGGTACCGATAACACCTATGCGAACCTTGGAAGCCATCGCTTATTATTGATGAACTTGAAAGCAGTTTACAAAAGTATAGTGAAAGCACACATTAATTTTTAATTTATAGTCAATGAGAATAAATTAAATATTAAAAGAAAACAGATAAAAGTCATGAAATCTTGAAGAAAATTTTGTCTTTTATAGTCACTTTCAACTTTTTAACATACAGAGGCTATTAAAGAGGCTATTAAATTAGACAAATATATTAAATTATGGTTATAAACTCAACACCTCGTCATGATAGTGTATATTTTATAGAAAAAAACGTCTATTCATCAAGTTAGCACCATAAATTTATTCCTAGAGTATAATATATTTTGGTAAAAAAGTAATAAAGCCTTCTTTAAGAACTTCTCAAATTTATGTGTTAATTCAATACGTATATTATAGACAATGTTAACTTTCGCAAACGGATGTATAAGAATGGATTTATCCCAGCTATAATCAGCGTTCCCTCTAAGTTGCATGTGTGCACGGCTGTGCAGCAGTTTTGAAAATCTCACACAGTTATCACAAGCTAACGCACACACTTAAAATAATGAAAACAAACAAAGTTTATACTATTTGAATTTTCTAAAATAAAAACAGAAATGAAATTAAAAAATAACCTCAACTAGGAAGGCCCTAATTTTTTTATCAGTGTAAAAGTGATGTTATACTTGCCAATTCAGTGATTTGGTCTGCCCAGCCTTTTGGTTTTCCACGCAGAGGAAAAGTTGGTTATAATCTTTAATAATATAAACAATTATTTTTTTATTTATAATTTTTTGTTTTAATTTTTATCCATCAAACTGTACAATCAAGATTCAGTAAAATAAATGTTTTATAAATCATATTTATAAATCATATTATTGTCTTCATTGCTTTTAGACAATTATGACAAAACCAGAAAAGATTTATGTAAGAAACGGTATTATAGCATTTCATACAAAAGGTAAACAAATAGTCAAATATCAAAACAATACTGCAGTTCATGTAAAGAAATTTCAAAAAAAAGAATCCTTAATTATCAAGTTTTGTTCTAATTCTTCAATCAGAGGCCTAAGTAGAATCAGCACAAATCAAAATCTTTCATTAAAGTCAATTTGGATCATATTTTTAATATCAATGTCTGTTTTATTAACTGTTGGGAGTTTAAGTTTAACATTTGAATATCTCGAGTATAATACATTAATTAATAGCCGTGAAAATCATGAAATGATAACTATATTTCCTGGAATAACTTTATGCAATCATTATCCTTTCCATATGAATGCCAATAAATTATGGGAATCGGCCGAAGTTTTGTCGCCTTTGAAATTCAATTCCATAATTAGACAAATGATGAAGGATAATTATTTACAAAATTATTCTCTTGCCAAATTACTTTTTACCAGTGATACAATTACATCGTATTTTGAAACGATCGGATCTTTCAAAGCTCAAATGATAAGCCACAATTCAAGCCAAATCATGTATTGCTTATTGTTATTAAAAAATTCCAAAATCCGAGTCGGCCATCATAATGAATGTGGAATAATAATCAAAACAGTTCCGAATAGTCAGTTTCTTACTTGCCAAAATATCAGAATCCATTCCAATTATTCCACAAATGCCGTAGCACTGGGACTTATTATACATATGGATGATTTATCGAAACATTTAAATACTTTGGAGCTCGGATTGGTCCAAGACGTGTTCAAACAGGCTCATGGATTGAGAATATTACTTCATGAACCGGACACGTTAGCAGATTTCAGTTTAGATGGATTTAATGTGGAGCCAGGAAAGTTTACCGATGTAAAATTTAGTGCGGTAAAATGGATAAAAATAAATACCCCAAAAGAGCCATGTTGGTCTCGCGAGATAATTAAAAGTAAAAACCATAAATTCAACAACAACTTTACTTATACTTATGACACTTGTAAAAATGAAGAAATAGGTAAATTGATTTATAAAGAATGTAATTGTTATTCATCAAAATATCCATTACCATTTGATATAGATGAAAATAATATAACATTTTGTTCAAAAATCAACCTTGCAGATTCATTGGAAGTAATCAAGCGCCTGAATTGTCTCGATAAACTGGAATCCCTTGAACCTATCAAACAAATCATGTCGGAAAATAAATGTATCCGTCGATGTACATATATGACTTATGAATGCCATTTATCAACCGCTCATTGGGCTTTATCTAATTGGAAGTTGTATTGGTTAATGACGATGAATGATGCGTTAAATGCTCTTGAATCAAAGCATCAAGAAAGCATTAGTAACGCAAAGTTTATTTTTCAACAATACATCAATCAATCAGAAATAAATTTATCAAAAAATGTTACGAATTTAATTAAAACCGGTGATGACTTATTTCTTGTAATCAATCGGCAGTCTTTTATGACTCTAGAAAAAGTCGAAGTTTTCAGTCTCACTCGAAGTGCATTGTTAAGTCGACTCGGTGGGTTGTCATCTATAACATTGGGAATAACTTTTACTACAATTTTTGAAATAGCAGAATTTTTAATAACATTTTTTCAGGGAATTAAATTTCGGAACATCAAAAAACTTAGGAAATCATAGTTTAATAAAAAAACAATTTTTCGATTGATTATTTTTGATTTTATTGATTAATTATAAAGTTTGTATAATAAAAAAACAATAAATATATTGTTTGGTCGATTCAAAAATAATTATTTATAAAACCTTTACTCTAATGTTTGTATGTGTGACGCAAAATTTATAAGGCCAAATTAACATACTTTCCGTAATCGGATTGAGCTAAAATTTGGCAAGTAAATTTGTTGTCGAGGACACTGCATCCTATCAAAATTTCAGATCGATCTGATCATGGAAAGTAGGTTAATTTACAAATTATTGATATGTCAAATTTAGTGTTATTTCCTTATTTTAATATTCAGTCACTCAAAAAAAGTCGTGAATAGGTATTGTTTTTTTGTATGTAAAAGTCTAAAAGTTTGTTGTTAGTGTACTCAAGGAGAAAATGTTTATATAATTCCAATATTATGTATTTAATGTTGTTTCATTTATTTCACATCAATATAATCATTATTTTGTTTAAACTCCATTTATTTTTACGCATGTTTTTGAGAATACATATGGCACGAAACACTGTCTTCAATAGAAGAATTCGATCTTTCATCATCAATAAATTGAAAACTGGTGAAAGTTATCGAAAAATTGCGAGCAACCTCAATATTTCTGTTGGAGTAATTTTGAAAGTGGTAAAGCTGTACAAAACAATGGATGATTTGTCTAAAAAATATTCAAATTGTGGTCGAAAGATGCTACTTTCAAGCAGAGTTCAACGACACTTTGCATTAGAAATCACAAAGAATCCGGCCGTTACCAGCGAGTATTTGAAGGCATTTCTTGATAATCACATGAATATAAACATCAGTAGTCAAACTGTCAGGAATTATTTGGCTAGAATGGGATTTAGATCCTCGCTACCGCTCAAGAAGCCATTGTTAACAAAAAGGCACAAACAAATGATATTAAAGTTTTTAAAGAAGTATGTCAATGAGCCTTCAGAATTTTGGAAAAAAGTGCTGTTCACTGATGAAACAAGAATATATGTGGTAAATAATTCAAGGCGCCAAAGTGTGTGGAGAAAAAAGAATGATAAATTAATGTTTACAGTCCTACACTCAAACATCAATCCTCTATTATGTTATGGGGAAGCTTCACTGCTTCTGGGTCTGGAAAAGTTCGATTCTTGTGCAATGACAAAAGATGCAACTTTCAGTGGTATTTTAAGGGTTCTGAACAATGAAGTAAGCAGTTCCGTAAGAGAAGCGTTTGTTAATAATAAAGATTGGGTTCTACAGGATGATGGTGCAACATGCCACCGCAGCAAAATAGTAAAAGAATGGATCCGTAAACAACTATGGACTGTGCTGGATTGGCCCCATTGGAAGCCCGACCTTAACCCATTGAAAATGTATGGTCCTTGCTGAAATACCAAATTGGAAAATACAAATTTGATAACCTAATTGAAATGAAAGCAGCAATACTCAATACTTGGTTTCATCAGTTACCTAACATTTTTTTCGCTGTCAATGATGAAAGGGCTACAGGAGAATATCTAGCATGGCGATGGTCCAACGTCATAATGAATTGATTATTAGAACCCTCTGGAAATTTTGTTAATTATGATGCTTCAAATTGTAAATGCCTTTCACTTTATTCGGGTTTTTATGAAGTCTGTGAAGAAATTATGAATAAATTTAGCTGTTCACGACTTTTTTGGGGACTGTAAATTCTTATCTATTTATTAACTTCAGAATAAAGAAATAACGTATTTATATTTAAAATATGTTGAAATTAAGAGAATTAAATAGAGAGTTTAAAAATCCATGTTTTTTATGGTTGATTTTTAATTTTCTTTTCACCACTATTTGAAAATAAAGTTTTTGGCTTATAAGGTGAACCAATTAAATGTCACTACAATTTTCAGATGTATCCTGTATTAGATAAATAATGTTAGATAGTAGGGTAACATGTGGACCCAGGAACAAAGACATATGACGTCATCCATGACGTAACAAAGACATATTATGTCATTCCCCTGGAGGAGGGGCATTCTTTTACGGTGAATTTAAGGTCACATAAAATTTTAAGGTTATGGTAAGGTCGATCTAAGGTAAAAGTAGATAAAGGACATTTTAAGGTCAAAGTCGATTTTAGGATAGTTTAAGGTCAAATTTAAACAAAGACATTTACGGAACAAGGACAAATGACTCATCCGATGACTCATAAAACAAGTCTCCACTAGAACAAAGACATATGACTCATCATTTTACGGAACAAAGACATATGAGTCATCATATTTCTAAAGGTCAAATAAGGTCAGAGTTTCAAGCAAGGGTATCATTCGAAAGTTCTATCCTCTACCCTCGACCAATTATATATATATATATATATATATATTATATATATATATATATATATATATATATATATATATATATATATATATATATATATATATATATATATATATATTTATCCGACAAGATATTTTCTCCCTCTATGGGTACTGGTATTAAGGGTACTGCTCACAAGGGTACTGCTCACATTCAAGCCTACATTTATTAAACAATAATTTAACAATGATTTACTTTTATTATTATTATTATCAAAATTATTATTTGTACAAACATTGCACAGAGTAGCAATAACGCATTCATTTTGTATCGAATCTCTTATGTTTAACATTTATATTGACCAATCAGAATCATAACCAGTATTAGTATAAATAAAACATCATATTTAAAATTATTGTACAATGTCAATCCAAATTTGCTGAAAAAATCTTAAAAGGTTTGGTTACTAGAGAATATCACACAAAGCCTCACACAACATTATATTCCTAGTTAAACGGACTGAGAAAATCATCGAGGGAAGCCATGTCGACTACCAGACCATGCTTGATATGGAATGCCTGGAGACGAAGAAATTTTATTTCAATAGGATCTTCGACATTCTTTTCGACGACCAGATGAAGTGGACCAGAATAATAATAGCTTTTACCTATATGAAGATTGTTATAGACAAAAGTCTATACGATTCTGACCACTATTATCAATGGTCTCTAGAAGTAAATTATTATTATTATTATTATTATTATTATTATTATTATTATTATTATTATTATTATTATTATTATTATTATTATTATTATTATTATTATTTTATTATTATGAAACATATATATAAATAGGTCTAATAACTTCATTTACAGCAATCACAAATATTCATCGATGTCTTCAAACGATCCACAGGTTTGATGTTATAATTATTTAGTAATTTAATTATTTTAAATAAGGTACAAGAATTGTCTATTGATTGGGATCATTCCTTTTTAATAATAGATAAACTTCTAACAATAAATGATGAAGATTATATATTCCTGGCCAAAATAAATAAATCTTTCAAACATCAAGTAATTCAAAATCTATTTGATAAGTTCGGCTTCAATATATCGATGTTGAAATTAACCAGCTGTATAATATCTATAAATAATATTAACCATACAGAAATTAACATGCTTAAGGTTTTCTGGATATGTATGGATTTCAGGTTCGGAAAATATCGCGAGCTTATTGAAATCTTCCTTCTTAATGCATATAAACTTGGTATTACAATACATAATTTACTGAATGAAGTCAGAAAACAGTTTATTACATGTTGTATATGTCGAATTCGAGAAGTTTCTATTCTATATCTGCCTTGTGGTCATATCATTATTTGTTCCTTATGTTTGAAAAACTGTAGTAGATGTCAGAGTTGTGGTGTCATAATCGATGAATCTCATTCAGTGTATTTTTGAAATAAATGTTGTAAAACTCCTACTTATTATTATTATTATTATTATTATTATTATTATTATTACTATTATTATTATTATTATTATTATTATTATTATTATTATTATATAATTTCAACTTTCTATCACAAATCATTGTTAACTAAAAACATAGTTGATTATTATAAAATTTATAACACAAAATTATACCATAAAAAGTTGACAAACAAAAATAACTAAATATTTACAAATTTTTATTCGCCATCATATTTACAAATTTTTATTCAACATCGTATTTACACAAATATAATCACAATGTTAAATAATTGGCCCAAAATATAACTTTAAATTATTGAATTGAATATTTGATTGAATTGTTGATCTCGAATGACAGGAACTGTTTCAGGTATGACGATATTACCACTATCATCTAAGACATCGACTCCTCTATAATGTCCATATGCAAAACTTGAGTTTTTCCCTACCCAAGCTCTCTTATCGTCGTGATTATTTAAAGCTATTTTTGAGTTTTTAAAAGTAAATAGCTGATGATTCCGGGTTCCTATTCTAGTTTGAGGAACCGACATGACTGTGTTGTTGTTAAAGCAGTCTAAATAAGATTGATGTTTGATGTCGGTCCCCGGTAATTTTACGCCCTTAGCCCTCATTGTCGACTTATTTCCTAATAGGCTGTAACATTTAGGACGTAAGAAAACCCATTCACTATATCCTAACCCTTTACTCTCATCCTTAAACTTGCCTATAACTGAGTCAAGTCGCCTGGAATATAAAGGATGAGAGGGATCGTAATTTGAAGTTTCTAAAAGGTCATCCGAAATCATCGCTTGTAATAAGATATCTAATTTTAAATTTTTAACCTCTAAAAAGAAAGAGTCGGTATCACCCGCTACTAAATTAATTTCACAATTATAAATATCCCGATATCGTTGTAGCTCTATATACTGTAACTGATACATCCGTAGTTTGGATAGATCCAGTACTGATTGTCCGATGTAGCTGGGTCTATCCAAACATATAGAGTCCTTATTGAGATGCGCGGCAAACAGATCATCAGCTATTTCAATTGTTTTTCTGAATGCCGGTTTTGACGAATATGTAATTAATTTTTCAGATGAATTACATAGTCGCAAATTCATCCTCTTTTTAAGGTTCTCTACGGATTTACCGTACAGGCTATTATTATATAATTTAAATAAATCTCTATATATTTCACTAACTGCATTAGCACGCAAGTTAGTGTTTTTATCGATATAATGTTTAAAGATATGATTTTGTTTATATTTTATAGCTCTGTGTATATTTACAACCTTAGCCCCAAGTGAAAGATAAAGCCTGAGAAGCCTCCAATGAAGAAAATAGTTCTTCTTTGGATAATGCGTGAGCATCAGCTTCTCAACTTTTGAGTTAGGTGGGCACATCTTTTCCGGTCCAATCGGAAAGTCATTTAAAAAATCATGGAAATCAATCGGAATCTCGATATCAACTTCCATAGTATATCCATATGGAAGTGTTTCGATATCCGCAACATTCACACACTCATCCAAAACTTCATTCAAGCCATCATACACCCAAGTAAAATCACCATAGGGAAGACTTTGGCTAAGAGCCCAACCATACAAATTATTTATATCAATATACAATAATTCTGTATCATCTGAAGCAGCCGTGTAATGTTTGTTAACAAATGTTAACCCACCCCGTATTCCTCCCTCGTAAAAATTGAACATTTCCATGTCCTGTAAAAGTTCTATGGGTTCCGTTAATGTCATAAGCGCTGAGGCCCATGACATACCGGGAATTCCATAGAAATTTAAAGGTTCCAATCCATTGTATGCAATGGCATTGGCCCGGAATTGTTGAAAGTAATCAGCGAGTAGGAATACATCGAGTTTGAGGTAGGTTAACATATAGTCACGCAAATTTATACAGTTTTGCTGCGTCCAGATTAGTTGTGCCTTAGCGTACTCATCTTCGCTAACACCAGACCAAATAGGAGATAGTTCATATGTAGTCTCAAGAACATCAAACGAGGTAGCAAAATCATACGGAAAAATACCTTTACAGTCAACTATAGTACCTTGAAAGACAGACGAAGTTAAAGGAAGAGAAGTTAGTGTTTTCACAGCCTTAGCTAAAGAGCAATTAACAAATTGCATAGAATCTATAAATCTCACAGCCAATTTATTAATATGTACAATTAACGAAATAAATTTTTCGGTTGAGGTAGGAATTATGTTCAAGTCCCAAGATGGAAAGCCATTGAGACCGTGTTTTAAAATATGGTGGAGGTCATAACCTCGTAAATTATGAAAGACAATAGGTAGTAGACGATAAATTCGACGAGCAACATTACATTTTCGGCAAGATGCCCCTAGATATTTACCAGAGAAATGACAGTGGCTAGGGTTAGGGTTTTTTACATAAGTAGCAATTTCTACAAGATTTAAACTGACGTTCCTCAATGAAAGACATCGGTCCTATCAACTTATTACCTTCCATATCATAATACGGTATCACAACAGTAGTAGCAATTTCCTCAACTTTTTAAGAAATCAGTAATACAGTCAAGGCCATAAAATTCAAAATATTGTTTAGTATTTTTATAATTATTTATTAATAAAAGGCCTGCTGAACTAGGCATATGAATTTGATGATGACGAACATCAGGGGGTAAAACCGACTCAAAATCGGCATAAATTACAAAAGGTGGTGTTATTGTTTTTGAAAAATTTTGAAATTCGAGATTTTTATTTGAGGGTAAAGTGTAAAGGGTTGTACCTGTCTGATTTTTGGCACATAATGCGACATGAATATTAAACGCGTTATCTAATCGGAACCCGTTAAGACAGTGTGGACACCATTGACATCTTATTTGAACGTTACAGTCCGGGTTCCGATGGCAGTTCATTAGTCTATTGATATTGGTCACAGCAGTATAATGATATCGATCCTTATTTTCTAATAATAACAAATAAATTGGGTTTCCGTCAGTGACCTTAGATCGATGGATAAGACTTAAATGAGGATGGTGAAAGACATAATTATCAGGGGTTTCATCGTCATCAATTATTATAGTTGGAGTGTATGAAAGTACATTAATGGCTAATTTTAAATTTATGTTTTTCTTTTCAAATTTAGGAATGTTGATTAATTTCATGGGACAATCCGTGACTTCGTCATATTTTAATTCACTCAAAAATTCAGTATATTTAGATACTCTTTGAGGATTTTCACCTATTTGATCTTTTTTTAATAAGTAAAGAATGGAATACAGAAAGCATTTATCGTCGCTATTTTTGATGTTAAGTATAGCTTTCTTATTTTTCAATTCAGAAGGGGTTTTAATATATTGATGTCTTGCCAAGCGACTAATTGGTTCATATTTAGTGATAATAAAATGTATCTCAAGAATGTTGATAACGCGCCATCCACTGCCTAAATAAGTAAATTGTTCTATTTTTTCATTAAGTTTATGAACCCCTTCGTTTAAAAAGTCATCAGAAAATGTCGTTGCATTATTAGAAAAGTAATTGTCACGGATTTCACCATCTTTTTCAAATCGAATTAATATCGCAAATTGAATTTTGACGCTCCCCATTTTATTAATTTCTTTTATTAATTTAGTTTTGATTTTATCAGTTAAAATTATTTTAATTAATTGCTGCATCTGATACATCAAAACGTAAAGTCTTGATAGCGCCATTTAAATTTATTGTGATTAAGGGTTCATTCTCTAAGGAAGAACCTCCAAATTGAATCAACTCATTATTTATAATATCTACATTATTTATAATAGGTATAATTTCATTATCTACAATAGGTATAATTTCATTATTTACAATATTTATAATAGGTATAATTTCATTATTTACAATATTTATAGAGTCATCATCATCACTGATTTCGATGACTTCCTTTTTAATAATTTTATTAGGTATATTATTTTCTATATTTTCAGCAGGTCTTTTATTTTTGATGTTTTATTTTTGATGTTTTATTTGTATAATATTTAAAATATCACAGTTATTTTTATTAATTTCCCTAAATAGGTCTTTTTTATTTACTTTAAAAGAATTTAAATGATTTGAATGTTGTTTAAAAAATTCTTTATATCTAACGCTCTGGGAAGTTTTGCATATGGGGCATATAAAAAAGTTGATGCCATTAAATTTATGCATGTAATATTTTTTCATGTTTTTATAGCATGAAATACCATGACCGATTGACGACATGCAATATCTTGGGAAAAAAGAACCTGATAAAAAAAAATATAAATTAATTTTTAAAAATTAATTCATTAACATATAAATAATAATAAAAAATCAAATATCGCAATGTCGATATTTTGATGTTATTATCATTCATTATTATACAAGTCTTTGTAAGGAAAACTTGTATAATAATAAATGTTAATACTTATATTTATTATTATTATATTTATTATTATATAGATAGAGATGTATCTGCATGCTGACTGCAGACTGCATTAAATGGGGTAAATTAATATTATTAATATATTTGAGAGAATTGTAGCTGCATGCTGACTGCAGACTACAAGGTATATTAATATATATATTATCATTATTAATATTATTATTTAAACTAATGTAGATGCTCATTGCAAACTACAAGGAATAGATATTGTTTCTTAAACACTTTTTTAAACATTTTCATCATTTTCTTCATCATAATATTTTCATAATTTTCTTCATCATAATATTTTCATCATTTTCCTCATAATATTTTCATCATTTTCTTCATAATATTTTCATCATTTTCTTCATAATATTTTCATCATTTTCCACATCATAATATTTTCTTCATTTTCATCGTAATATTTTCATCATTTTCTTCATCATAATATTTTCATCATTTCTTCCTTATAATATTTTCATCATTTTAGTCATCATAACATTTTCAATTTCATCATAATATTTTCTTCATTAAATACATTAGTTG